>JANHFJ010006188.1:42638-55871 GCA_032468195.1 Cerberus rynchops
AGACACACTCTACTGGTGGTATGAAATAAAATCAAACAACAAAATTATAGGGAAATACCGGTCTGGCTGTCTACTCTAGAACCGCTGGTATACCCAAATCTTATAAACATGGGAAAAATTGTCTCATACAAGGACATATTAAATGAAAAAGGAGAATTGAAAGCTAGACTAAAATTAAAAGAACAAGAGGTGGAACTGGAGCGGTGGTCATACCTACAAATACAACCACGCTATGTGAAGGATGTGAAAGTGTGGGGTATTAGTCAGTCTCATTGTACACATGTTGTATTTTGACAATAAAGCTTTAATTTGATTTGATGATTTGATTAATAGAGAACTGATGACACTAAATAATTTTTTATTGGGGACAGATGACAAATCGATAAAGGTAATTCATAATTTATAAATAATTAAATTTATAAATACCTACTAGAGTATAAAATGGAAGAAGAACAAGTCAAGGAAACAATGGTGGTATGGGCCAAAAATGGGTATAATGTTGAATTGGAAAAGTGGCAGAAACTATGGGAAAGAAACAGGAAATTAACACTGGCCACATCGTGCAAAGACAATCTATGTAAAATGTTTTACAGATGGCATCTTCCTCCAGCAAGATTGGCCAAAATGTTTAGTAACCCTTCCCCAAAATGTTGGAAACACAATCAAATATCAGGCATTTCATAACATTTATCAGAACAGCGAAGCAGCAAGTTGGCATATGAGTTGCTACTCATAAGAAGTCTTCGCCACTGGATGAAGTTCAAAAAAAAAATGATGTGTTATGACTTCTTTTTTCCCATCCCAATCTCTTATGTAACCTCTAGTAACCCCACATGGGACCGCAGTTGAGAAAGGCTGTGGTAGGGAAGAGCTGGTTCTGAATCATGCTTTAAAACTCAGCAAAAACAGATTAAATGACCTTTATGTTATGAAAGACATTCTCACATTCTTCTCTATCTGGCAAAAGAGGTTCAGGGTATTCTAGGGCATATGGGTAAGTATATACAATCAGTTGGTACTGTGTATTTTTCTGAGACCTATTAGGTCTTATCAGTACATTCTTGTGGACAAAAATACACTTGAGGCATGTGCAGATCTGTATATTGGAGAAACAAAATAGATGACCAGGTTGATGGCAAGGAATATCAATCTTTCCATCCTTCACCATTCAATCAAAACAGAAGTATCTTTCTGGATGAGAAGTGCATCGTTTTCAAAGAAAAATGAAGGAAATCTACATGTCTCTTGAAAAAGCACATTTGGGACAACCATGACCTGGATGACTGCGAATCTCCATAGACACTTATGGACAAAAGTACATTCCAAGACACAACCGGCAGTCTTCTAAGACTTAATGCAACAGGCATTAAGATGTTAATTAATGATGTTAAAGAAATAAATAAAATTCTCTTTTAGGGAAACCATCTCATTGTTTCGAACCTTTTCATGGTATATTCTCACACTCCACCATGCCCCTATGTCCCACTTAGTTCTGATCCATGACCAAATGTGAATATTGCACACATTTATCACATATATTGATCTCCTGATACAACCTACGCACAAAATCAGTGGGTGTCTTGGTTTAAAGAACTTCTGATGCAATACAGGAGATATTAGCACATGCTGTAAACATATGGATTTAATATTTAATACAATCAACTCCTGCTATAGAAATACCGCAACTGGTATTCATGACATGTTTTCGTTCTATAATATGCTCAAACAAGAACGTTAGTTTCCACTTCAAACTGCTTATTTTTCAACAGTGAATAAAGTCAATTTTTCACAACTTGAAGTCCTCCAGATTTACTGAATTATACTATGCAATATAAATCAGATGGAGGCACGCACAAATTCCAACTATTTTAAGTAGTGACCATTACATGTACATCACTCATTTTACAAGTTTAAATACTTCTAATGCTAAAAATACAAAGCAGGTTATAATACAACAGCATTCTCTATATCGCTTCACAGTGCTTTACAGGCCTCTCTAAGCAGTTTATACAGTCAGCATGTTGCTCCCAACAATCTGGGTCCTCCTTTTACCGACCTCGGAAGGATGGAAGGCGGAGTCAACCCTGAGCCGATCAGAATCAAACTCCTGGCTGTGGCCAGAATTTGCCTGCAACATTGCATTCTAACCTGGGTGAATAAAAATCGATGATTTTTTAAAATTAAAAATTGGATTGTTTTTTTAATTTAAATCAGATTTCTTTCTATTTAAGATACATTAATAATTTAGTTTATTCAGCATGAAATGGAGTTTAATTATGTAGCATAAGGCTGTGTGTATTCTGCAATATTGGGACTGTCAGTGAGTTAACAGTGGGTCAGAGAAAACAGTTGCTCTTTAAAAATGATGATTTAAATCGAGTTGATTTAAATCATGCCTTTTTATTAGTGATTTATCGACTTGAGAGAAATCAAATCCACCCTGATTCTAACCGCTGTGCCACCACAGCCAGAATAAAAACTGCTAGAAATATCTGAACTAGAAACTTTCTCTTGCAGATTGACCATCTACAAAGCAAAGCTGGCTGAGGAATTCTGGGAATTGAAGTCCACAAGTCTTCAAGTTGCCAAGATTGGAGACCCCTGATGTAGCTGCTTAGTTGCCTTACTTCACTGAGTCATAAAGCACCCCACCTGATCATAGCAGCTTCTTGATTTCAGGATGAAAAGCAGTTATGATATCAAGAGCTAAACACAAAACCCTGAGCAGGTCACCTTACGTCGCATTATTCTAGCAGAAAGGAAATTTGTCCATCCTTCCCCCAGAACCATGAAAAAGCAGAGTCTGCTGGAGCTGGCTGGCCAATATATTTAAAATAATAATTAAAATAAGTTATACTGCTTGGTTCTGCAATACACTATGCCAATACATTATGACATCATAGATGGAAAGAACTTGATCTGTATGAAGGCAAATATCAGCTAAATAACTGGCATCTGTGACTTTGTTGTGAACAGAGGACGATAATAATACAAATGTTTGAACTTTGGAAAAGAATTTATCTAAAGTCAAATATCATTGAACAATGATTAGCTGAGCAAAAGAGATTCATTGCCAGAAATAAAAAAGTCAGGGATGCAGAACTGGAAGAGATTAGAAAAAACAATAGTAGAATAGTAGAAAAAATTCAGATAAAAAAATAAAGAAGCTAATATGAACTCTAGAAATGACAACTTAGAAGAAGTAATAACAACAGAACAAGTAAAGGCCAGCACTGAAACAGCCAATGAACAGATTTTCCAACAAGATTTAAAAGAGAAAATTAGGCAGAATTATCAGTAGAAAAACAAAGCATTGAAAGCAATGCCTAAAAGACCTAGCACCTACTGTATAATTAAAAATGTAGATAGAAAGAGCTTGGGCACCATTCTATCCTTAGGAGAAAAAATGGGGGGTGGAGTGGGGGAGACAAATGATGAAATGGTGTTGAAAGGGGGGAAATGCTTTCTGAGGCAGTGGTTTGAATTATCTGGGTACGGTGTTGCTTGTAGGAGATCTCAAGATGGGCAAAATTGTATTTACCCAAAGCATAATAATCTTGATCAAGAGGGTTCAATGAATGATGACTGGAGAGGTAAGGACTTCAGAAAAAGACTTGTGCACTCTGCAAGGAAGAAGAGTGTTACTTTATTAAGTTTTGTTTTAATTAAAACAATTTAAAAAATCTAAAATTTTATCTCATAAAGTTCACGGCCTTCGTTTTCCATAAATTGGATAATTGAAGAAAGGATGCTCACAATAAGAATAATTTCACAATAGAATCAATGTATATCAAAAGGTGGTGGGCTCTTCTGCACTAGGAATGATGCATTCAGGCTGAAGGTTGAGAGCATTTTGTCAAAGAATGATAAACTCCAACGTGCCCAAAAGAAAACAGTCAGGAAGATAAAAAATTGGAAATTACTTTATGAGGAAAGGATGGGTATGCCATAGTTTAGATAAAGGAAATTGTAGAGAGATATGATCAGTGTTTTCAAGGTCCATCATGTATCAGATAAGGCAGAATGGTTCAAAGATGTTCTTGAAGACAGGACAAGAAAGAATTTCAATGAAAAGAAAGTAAATTTCAGTTGGCAATCTAATGATAAAAGCTGTTCTAGTGAGATGGTGAACTCTCCTTAAATATTTCTAACCCCCCCCCCCCCAAATAAATCAGCAATTATTGGGAGTAGAATACTTCTTTCTTAAACTGCTGAAATTTGGGCTGTGAATTCAGTCTTTTGTGCCTGATTGCTTTGGACTCTGAGGCTAAATAAACTACTTAACACCTCCTAGTACTCCTGAACAATATATTGGCATTTTGGCTCTCTAAAAAAAAAACAGCAAACATCAGATTCTATGTTTTATTCTATGTTCCAAACATCAGGTTCTATGTTCTCATGGCCATCCCCAAATACTTGGAATGTTAGCAATAAGTGATTCTTTTCATAATTCAACTCTGCATTCTATTATTTATTTATTCCCTAAAAAGGAAGAGTTCTTAAATATTTGATGTCATCGGCTTCAGAATCTCTGCTGTCTCTAATCTGGCTGTCCTTGATTATTGCAAGCTCCATGGTGGGCTGTGAATTACAGTTCTCCCCAGTGGTGGAATTCAATTTTTTTTACTACTGGTTCTGTGGGCATGGCTTGGTGGGCATGGCTGGGAGGGGTCATATGACTGGGTGGGCAGTTTCTGTAAGCAGGGTAATAGAGTTTAGGCTAGAAACAACACCAGAATGTTTCTTTCCTGCCTTCCTTACAAGATTAACCCTATAAAGTGGAAAAAACAACAAAAGGAGATTTCTTCTAACAACCTGTTCCAAACTGCTTAGAAAATTACTATCAGTTCTAGCGAACCTGCTAGAACCTGCTGAATTTCACCTCTGGTTCTCCCATTCTAGCTACATGGGAATTTATGTATTTATCTCCATTGGAATCAATGTAATGTTTGAGATTAATTTTAATTGGGACATGATTATAGCCCCTGATTGTTAAGATGAAATTCCCAGGTTCAATCTTTGACCTTCAATCGCTTTAAAAGAGCATGAGAAAAATTTATGCTTGATGTAGACATTACTTGTTCATTTAAACAAATGACAACATATAAGACAGGCTTCTTTTCTAATTCCAGATCAGGTCAGGTCAAAAAGAATTATAATTTCAACCCATCTCTGATTGCCATATGGAATATCCCACAGGAATAATTGCTTCTTTCAAGTCTTCTCTTCATCCCCTGAAATTTATGTATTCAAGAATAAACAATATAGTATTTTATCATCCTAGCAGGCAAAAACAGTCTGTACTTTCATTGCTCCATAGCAGGATACGGTATCCTGCTGAGGAGACAGTTAAAATAAAGGTGCCCCGAAACACTGAATGCACTGGGAATGCACTCAGGTTGAGCTGACCTACATCTCAGTTGGAATCAGTAACTTTCCCTACTTTGATCACCCTTCTTTCAGCTTCAAAGAACAGCAGCAATGTTGTCAAAAAGCCAAATTAAAGGCAAGATTTTAGATGTGGTTGCTGTAAAATCTTTAGTGTATACAGTATACATCCAATGCATTTTATATCTGTTTTGTAATATTTACAGTTAGTGCTCGAAACTGTAGGCAATCCTATGTTTGGTTCCTAACTTTTCCAATGTATGTGGATAGCACCAGGTTGGAGGAGGCTGGGCAAATATTGAGATAGCTGGAGTGAGCACCAGGAGGAGGAGGACAAACTCTTAACTCAGGATTGTTGGAAAGATATCAGCATGCTTTTGTTAATTTCTTTGAACTTGATTTTTTTTAAATTATAGGGTAAATTAGAACCAATGGTCTACTTAAAAGCAGAATATATTTTAAACCAATAAGTATGAAGCTTAAAAAGTGAACTTGTTGAACATGAAATCTGATTATATGTTTTAAAATGTGATGTTTTGGTTTATTGGATTACCTCCAGAATAGTCCACAAAACAATAAAGTTAATAGCCAAAGTGAAAAGAAAAAGGTGGGATGGAGTTACCTTCACCCCATTCTCCTTCTCTGCTGCAACAGTTCAGTATTCTGCAAGGCCAGAAGGATTCTCAGAATTGAGTAGAAAGTGATTTTAAGCATGTGGGAAGAAAATCACCTGCCATTCCCTTGTTGTGATAGATAACTAGTAGAGAGAAAGTCTGATCCTAATTCGGCTTATTTGATAACAGGATTTCAAACTAAGAAAATGCTTGCAATTTTATAAAAGAGAATAAAAGCAGAAGTGATGCTAAATTGCTGAGAAAAATGAAACAGTATAAATACATGGCTATACCCAAACTTTCCTAAGCCATAGTGCAAGATATTTGGTTATGATTTAGTGTAATATGCAAATCCAATAATCCAAAAGGGGGCACAAATACCTATAAGGGATCAAAATAGTCAAAATTGTGGCCCCGGCTATGCAACTAAAGCCTCACCCTCTTTTTTACATGCATCACATGTACTGTAAATGCATGTAAAAAAGGGGTCAGGACTTCAATCTTGTAGAGGTGACTATCTTTTTTTCTGCTCCTCTACTCCTGCAGATGCCCCTGGCAGGGAATCACTCTTGGGTTTGGATGGATGTGCCAGGGCTACCCTCCAAAAACAGAGATATGAAAATAATAGCATTAATTTATTTTATATTTCAAATGCAGGTGAAATAACTAAATATGTTTAATCACTAAATATGTTCAATCCCATGTATGGGTCTAGGACAACTCACCGTAGCCAACTTACCATGGCCGAATTGCCATGCTCAATTCACCGTGGGACAACTCTCCATAGTACAACTCTCCATGGGACAAGAGTTACACCAATATCGAAAAAATGGTGGAATAGAATCATTAAAGAAAGGATGCCAAAGGAGGGACAATATGAAATGTGGATACCAAAAATTAAAGTATTTTTAAAATTATTTTAAATAATGAAATTGAATTGTTGGATTGTCCCACAGCAAGTTGTCCCACAGTGAAGGGGCCATGCAAGTTGGCGATTTGGCTATGGTGAGCCGGTTGTGGCAAATTGGTCATGGCAAGATGTCCCATTCTGCCATGTATTTAGCATTTTGCTTTTATAATTGGATGGTGATTTATGTGGGCACCTTACTCAAAGTTTCTAGGGATCTACAGATGTCTTGGGGCATTTCCAGCTCTATGTCATAAGTGAACACAACCTCTGGTTCTTCTGCATTTCACTTAATTCTGAACTGCATAAAAAGAATAGTTTCCATTAGGTATCTTTAGCCCAGTAACTGTAGCAATACATTCTGGAACAATTAACACAAATACAATGCAGTTGTGTAAAATTGCAGGCTCTGGGGTGGTTATATCCCCATATGTTTAAATAGAAGCTATTCAGAAATTCTGACTTTTTCTTCCACTTCGGCATATAAATAGCAAGAGATTGTCATAAATTCAAACAATACAGTTGCCCAATATGTGTTGTAACAACTTCTTTAATACCTTTAATACCTATAAAATTCAATGTCAAAATGTCAAGAAATCTCAGCAAGATGTGTACAGCATAGCCTCTCTTATACAAAGCCAGCTCAGGCCCTTTGGGTCTGCAATGGAAACTTACCTTTCTCAAACACGATGAACACATAAGCCCAAGGGTTGAATACAGGATTGCTGAGATCAGGGCTATTCTGGGGTAGACAAGTTATGTCCTGCTGATAGGAAAGGATTAATGAGCTGGTCGACTCATTCGTTGCAATTAGAAACAACACTCAAACTATTCTGGGGCTATTTTGATGGCAAGAAGCTCAACAGCAGCTTATCAGAACCCAGCTACTTGTAAGGCTTCGTGTAAAATAAGGGATGATGTAAAAATATAGGATGATAAAACCAGGGACAAGCACTGAAGTTGTGGGTCCTCTTTTGGAAGGCAAATGGGCTATGTATTAACTGGCATACAGGCATTTTCAAAGAGGACAGGTTCAGGGAATAGACCCAGCAGGAATGAGGGCTGTGGGGAGCTTGCATTATTAGTCTAAGATCAGGTTGCAGCTGTTATTTTAACTACTATGGGGAACAAGAAGATCTAATCTAGGAAGTGCTGCACCAAGAACTTAAAAAAAAAAGGGGGGGGGTGTTTTTGCCAAGGAAAGGGATGTACACTTTTGATTAGAAGAAGTTACAACTGGAGGTGCTTGTTCTTCATGCTTGTGTGTTTTTGTCAATTAAGAACTTTATCAAAATAATCAATATTGTCCAGTAGCCTCTTTCCAATTCATGGTCATCAATCAGATGCTTCATGAAAAGAGCAATCAGGTTAGGGAATGCTAGATTCTGGATGTAATGGCTTTGCAGAAAACAATGATGCAAGTCCAAATGTTATTGTTTAACTCTCATCACTGAGGCTTAAAAAGAGTGAATGAAAATATGGCAAAAGAAAGACAATGAAATTGATGAAAGATCTTGTAAGTAAGTTCTACCAGTAAAGATTGATGGGATTTCCAAATATTCTGAGCGCTTATTTATTTTTATTTTCTATTTCTAAAACACCCATCTACTTCATCTTATCACCCCAAAGATTTCATAAAATCTCTTGTTAATCATGCCAAACTTTCATCTTCTTCTTCTTTCAACTGTTCCCGTTAGGGGTCGCCACAGTGAATCAACTGCCTCCACCCAACTCTATCCTTAGCATCCTCCACTCTTGCCCCAATCACCTTTAGCACATCCATATATCTCCTCTTTGGCCTTCCTCTTGACTTCTTGCCTGGCAACTCCATTTTCAATGTCCTTCTACCAATATAGCCACTCTCCCTCCTCTGCACATGTCCAAACCATCTCAATCTGGCCTCTCTGACCTTGTCCCCAAAACAGCCGAGCTGAGCTGTCCCTCTGATCTCCTACATATCTCCCTGTGGCATTTAATTTCCTGTTTGTGTTCTGTGGCGGAGATGCACCTTCCTCTCCAATAAAATTGGTGATGGCCCACCACAGCCATTTTGTCTTGGGCCACTGGACTGCCTGTCCACTTCTGAATGGACTTCTCCACATGAACCAGTAGCTTTATTAGCTGAATGGACTTCTCCACATGAAACAGCTTTATTAACAAATGTACTGGTAGATTAGTGAAAAGATAGCTTTTTCTCTTTGTCAGGTGAACTTTTTTTTTTAAACCCAGGTAAATGGATAACAATTTTGCCAGTTTTCCCTTGTAGCTCAAGTAATAGGGAATGTTTTATTTTTCCCCTCCCCCATGGGTATACATGCTGGATTGAGAGTGAGGGAAAGTCAAGGGAGAAGGGTTCAAAGTCTATGAGTGGAAGCCATATGTACTCAAAGACACTCACTTGGGGCTGGGACAGGGGAATCCACAAACCAGGGTCCATGGTAGTCATCATCCAGATAAAATACTTGGCTAAAATGGCCACCAAAGCTGAAGAATAAGATTTAAATCTAGACAGCAGTATCTAAAGCTAGCTTAATTTCCTATGAGTTTCAGCATGAGAGGCAAGCAGCTTATGGGAGCCATGCCAAACAGACCTTAAGCTCAAGGAGATGCTTGGCTGCTACCTAGGCATATGTCTATTAAAACAAAAATGTTATTAATCTATTTAGGACATTGTTTATTATTTAGATTTGGTAGGCTAGTTTCATAATTCTTTAAAAATAGTGATACCTAACCAAGAATGACTGGGTTCACACACAGTAATAAGACGTACTGAGGTTTGCTTGGTTTTGGCTTAGTATGTTGAGTGCAATGAGCCATAGTTTATAAAACATGTTATTATGGGTTAGAATTGTATGTTAACTTATTTATGACATGTTCAACAAAGAAAAATTAGAATGATGATATAAAGTGAAATATAATTCTGCTGCCAGCCTAGTTTACATATAGCACCAATAAATAAGGTAATGTGTTTGTTCTGGCTGTGTGGATATAACATTTGTGATGTTAAAGTGTACTTTATATGATTTAGTTATTGTGTGAACTCAACAAATGTACTTTATTCAATAAACTATGGTTAATACAAACAATGGCTTGGCCCAGCATATAAAGCCAGCTAGTTTAGCTCCTCCATCCCTCCACTATAGTTCCCATCATTCACAGCTGATACAAATTGTACAATTTGCATCATGTTGCGGATTCTGCCTAGCATTTTTTGAAATGGGCCAGTCTCAAAGTTGTTTATGGGAAATTTAACCTACATCATTTCCTATTTATCCTATATCCCATACTGTATCATATTGTCTTAATTTAGATAAAGCATTTAAAGATATATGCCCCTACAAAAAGATGTCACTGATTTATACCTCAAACATTATATTCTCCATGGCTCCTGCAAGACACAGTCATGACAATTGGAGCACCTATCTTTCTGCTCCTCCTTGTTTAAAAAGACAACAACTCACTATTGAAGGAAACAAAAATGTTCTACAAAATGAAGTTAATTCTTGTCCATAAATTAGTTTGGAAGATTTTTTTTAAAGTAGACTATTACAGTGCTGTACACATGTGGGGTGGGGGAAAAGAAACCATACCTGGCTTCAGGATGACCTGTGTATTATATTCTGTGCCTCTAATATGATATCCATGGGAAATGATGTCCTCTCCCCCCACAAAATACTATTTCAACAGCTTGTACTTTTATTAAGGATAGGCATGAGGGGTGTGTGTGATGTTGTGTCCTTTTGCAATCTGATTTTTTTTCTCCCTTGTTCTCTCTCCCATTCCCCCCCCCACACCTTTTAGGGAAAACAATGAAAATTCCAGTTCCAATGGCCACAATCCACTTTCTTCCTCGCTCAACGGCAATAAGACAGTTTTGGGCAGTTCCGAAGATGAGAAAACACCTTCAGGCACCCCAGATCATTCCTCCTCCAGCCCTGCCTTACTTCTCAATTCAAACCCAGGCTTGCAGCCTCTCCACAGCTTGGGCCATCCTCAGGGTCCTAGTGCCATTCCAGTTCCCAGCGCGGACCCTCTCCATCATCACAGTTTGCAAGACTCTATCCTCAACTCCATGTCTTCGAATCTGGTCGATCTCGGCTCTTAAAAGTATTTGCTGAACCTACCATGCTCCCTGAACCCAGAGTCTCTCCATTTGGGTTGTCTTCTTCTTCATTCACCCACCATTTCTCCCCCCACTTAATTCCTCTGCTCTACAAACCAAGGGTCTGAAACCTTGGAAGGATCTATAAAGTGGATCCGTTGTTTCACTTTGGATCAATTGCCGGGCAGCTGACTGATACCTTATCTGGAGCATACTGTAAATTCAAAAATGTTGTAAAGCTGCCCAATGACTTAAATCAGGGGTCTCCAATCTTGGCAATTTGAAGACTTGTGGGCTTCAACTCCCAGAATTCTGGGAGGTGAAGTCCACAAGTCTTCAAGTTGCCAAGATTGGAGACCCCTGACTTAAATCTTAAGAGGATGTGGTGAAACTCACTGCAGAAAAGTGGAGGACAAACATTACTATAGGATGGAGGAAGGGAGGGGAGGATTTACATTGTGAAAACTGTTCATTTGATAGAATGAAGGCCGGGAGTCTCACTCCACACAACCTCTTGTATGGGAGATCTGACCCACAGTTGGATTTCAGCTTCTTAGCATGCCTCTGTAAATGTGCCTCAACCTGATCTGCAGGGATCAATTCACAAAGTTGTTGAGAACTGAAGAACTGAAGCCAGAGCTCCATCAATTTCAGCAAAATATTGGGAAGCACTATTTCTCCCACCACCATCTGGCATCGCATGGTATATTGCTTCTAAAACTGGAGGCTTTAGTAACTGGGCAACACTGACTGTTTCATCTGCCTGGGCTAGACCATGAATTTGTCAACCTTAAATCCATTTTTATTTTTTCTTGCTTGTGGCAGCAATGTAATCACAGAAATATTAATGAAAGACTCTTGTCCAAGGCAGACCTGGCTCTTCAGAATTTTGCTTCTTCCCAGCAGGCTGAGTGCAGGATGCTGGGATTTCTAGCTCAGTGACATCCGGAGGGAGGCTACGCTGCTTTCATCAGACGCAGAAGCTGCTTGACAAGCTGATGGTTCCACCAGGCTTACAATGTACTGCAGTTGGAAGTAAGGAAGCCATTGACTCTCTTGCAAAGAATGGGACTATTTGCTGATTTCTGGGATCACAGTGATAGGGCAACATTTTGTTTTCATCCCAGAGACAATCTGTTTCCTTTTTGGAGAATTCATCTTGCTTGTGGACAGCAGTCTGTGAAATGCCTTTTCTTGTAGGACAGAATCAAAGGGCCTGATAGAGAAAAGCAAGAGTATAGCATGGTGCAGTGGTTAGAGTAGAGGACTAGGATGGGGAGTCAAGTTCAGATTCTCACTCAGGCATGAAGCGCACTGGGTAACTTTGGACCAGTCACACAGCCAGCCTACCTCACAAGGTTGTTGTGAGGATAACATTGAAGAGAGGAGAGTATCCTATATGCCCCCTTTTGAGTGTTTCGGGGACAGATGAGATATAAATGATATAGAAGAAGCCACACCTCTTAACTTATTTGAAGAGAAAAAACATTTATGACCATTGTACTATATGCCAATGCTAGCTATTCAAATGCTGTAACAGCCACCAGTTTGTAAAAAGCTCCTGGCTCTCTAAGCATGACCTCCTCCAGATAATGCTACCTTCCCTTGTAAGCTGATGATATGCAAAGCACATGAGCCTTGGTTGAAGGGAAGAGGGAAATGGGCTTCTTTTGCCTTGTATTTTCCCTAACCACCACCCCCAAAAATTTAGGTGGGGAGGACAAGGCAACAGCCACAAAACACTTAAGCCAGATATCTTGCCTCCACCTGATCCAGTAGCTACAAAGGTGAACCTGGGTGAGCTGCCTGACACTGACATGGGAACAAGGGCGAGTTTCCCCAGAAGGTCCCTGGTGAGGCACTGGACAGCGTTTTGCACATTTAACTTTGAGGGAGCCTCTGCCGCTCGTTATTTTTAATACTGTTTCCCCTTGAAGCCTGTGGGGCCAACCTACGTCAAGGTGCTTCATTATCCAGTCTTAGGCGAGTCCTGGATTTCCTCCTGGGTGTAGCCCAGGCAGACCCCAGGACACCTCTTCAAACCGAGCAAGGAGAACAGCGAGCCTGATGACAGTCGTCTCTCTCCGGGGCTCTAGAAGTCGCCGCCGCCGCCGCCGCCGCCGCCCCCCTCCACCCCCAAATGCAAGGACGGTTCCCTAGCCAGCCATGCGCCCTCCAATCTTGTGTATTGTTTCTATCCTGTGAAAACCGCCATTGGAAAG
>JANHFJ010006189.1:2118-12140 GCA_032468195.1 Cerberus rynchops
CCAGGATAGACCATATCTAATTAATAATTTGCAACTTTGTCTTAAAAGCAGATGCAAACTCTTCTAAGACTTAGATTTAGAACTTAGAATAGCTATATTGTCACTTTGAATGTACACTAATCGACATACATTAAAATGAAATTTTGTTCATACAGCTCTCAGAGGGTCACCACTTCCAATATACACTACATAAACATGAAAAAATAAATAAATACATACAAAATTATGCATATACCCACATATATATTTTATGACACAGAGAAACAACACAATCTAGTTCAGATGTATATACATACATGGCGAGAAAAACAAATCTTGTGATTTTGCCAGATGGATAGCATAGGGAACAAAGCTGTTACAGAATCCGAAAGTCCTGCTAGAAATACTTCTAAACCTCCTCCCAGAGGGGGAGCAACAGAAACAGTCTGTAAAGTGGGTGTATGGGGTCTCTAACAATGCTTTGAGCTTTAAGCACACAACGTCTTTAAGCAGTATCCTGAAAACAGGAAGCGAGCTTCCTATAATTTTCTTAGTTGTCCTTACCAGTCTCTGTATGGACTTTCTCTCTGAGGTACTGCAGCCACCAAATCAAACAGTGATGCAGTTTGTTAAAACACTCTCAATTATGCCTCTGTAAAAACTGGCTAGGTCAGAAGGAAAAAGATGTGCTCTTCTCATTAGAAGACACATCATATCTGACAGGGACTATGCAAATCCTTTCCATATACAATATTTGTATTTAAAAGTGCATTTTTCAATATGCGATTTTTTTCCATCCTCTATTTTACCCTTGCATGATAAAAGTAGAATGTAATATGTTCTTTGATTTGTGCAAAAAGTTGCACCAATGTTTGGGCATTTTTTTCTGAACAATAATATTGTACGTGAAATTTGTTCACTTAAATATAAATCTAAACAAGCATGCATATACTAATAGTGTAGTTTTTCTCTGTAGTCCTGATTCTTAGGATACAAATAATGAAAATACAATCATAATGGAAAATGGCTTTCATTCTTTTTTTGAAAGAACATCTTCAGTGTTTCTTCAGATTTCATTACTGATGAATAAAAAATAAAAATAAAAACCTAATAACTGTATTTCAAGAATACTTGCCTGAAATCCAAGGAGCTTTTCATCAGGCTTGATGTGTCTCTGGAATTCACACTCTACTGGTTGTATTACTTTGATTCCATCTTCATAAAACACATAGAACATATTACCAATTCCCAGACCTTAGGAGCGAAAAACATGTTAAAGTATATTAAACACTTAATGAATAATGATTAAACAAAACCTTAATTAGAAGTCAAAGAGATTGATTTGTCAATGCATGTGAAGTTAGTAACTCTAATTCTATAGGGTTTTTAAAAATGTAGATTCAAGAGTTCATATAATAGCCTCAATGACAAACAAACGACCTCATGAATATCACTATGAAATTATTTTTAAGTAAAATGGAAATAACCCTTATACCGTACATGCCATTATCCCATATCTAAGACTTAAAAGGATTAAAGTAAGGTGATACCACAGAAAAATAAAAATGGTATAATATGCTTTTTAAAAATAGCATTTTACATAGACTATAGCATATATTATATATTATAGCCAATCATGACTTTACTTTAGGAGAACATTATCTGTCAGTATAAATATTAGTGGATCATCTTTATAACTGATCTGACAGCTAACGTTTCGGGGATGGTATTTTTTAAGGTAATATAACTCACAGGATACCAAAATGAAAACTAGTGTTGAACAGGTCATATACTTTTAGAACTGGATTTTTAAGACCAGATCCAGCAGTAGAAATGAATTTAATTTAATTTGGGGAGAAAGGACCAAGAAAAAAAACTTCTACCCTCCAAAAAGACTGGTTTATCTGAATATAAATCAGGTTTTTTTAAAAAAGGATGGAATACATCTTCTAATCACAGTACATTTTGGGGGAGTATTTCCCACTTTTTCTAGGGAAAGAAAAATATTAAATACTTCCTTTGGATTACTATCCATTAGGTAACAAATTACAGAGGGAGGGACAAACTAGATTTACTTCCTATAAAATCCAGTGTAACTTTTTTTTGTGTCAGGATATAATGGGAACCTCCCTCCTTCATATTATTATTGTAAATAATTGTTCAAACCTTTCACTGATACAGAGCCTGCAATAACTATAGATAATTTACAAGGATATACATTTCTTATTGCGTTTTTATTTCCATTTAGAAATCCCTTTGATTTTTAACAAATGAAGGTGAAACTAAGGATAGAGACAATATTTGTGTTCAATTTTATAGCCATTCATAAATCTAGAGAGTGATTCAGAAAAAAGATTAACACTCAAGTATTTTTTTAAGCAAAGAAGCAATTATTTTGTAATTCAGAATGACAGACTGGGTTCTTGGTATTCTCTGGAGTTGGATGTCTTCCTGCAGACCTTTCATTATGAGGCTAAATAACATGGTTATTTTATTTTCTCTCAAATATTTATAAACAACTTCCTTAATCAAATATAGCCAGGTGCTCTTTCAGAAACACATAATCTCTACTATCACAGTATGAAATAACTCAAGCAGAATTTAAATACAAGAATGCAATATAAAAAGAGACTTAAAGAAAAATATCTCCAAATGTAATAAATTTTACAATTTATTACAAATCCTATAAAAATAGGGTTCAAACACACCAGTCCCATTCAGACATCCATATACCCCTATCAGTTTCCTACCCAGTGAAATATATTCAATCCTATATTCTATTTATTGTCCTTCCTATTGAATCTGTATATCCAATGTTTAAAAAGCTGCAATCATACATCAAATATTTCTGGCTATTAGACCTTTGTCTCTTTTCCACAAGCAGAGATGAGTAAATCAGGCTTCTGAAAGTAATCTAACTTCATTCAAGTGAACAAGAACACAATCTTCTCTTAAACATTGCCATGAAGTACCTAAAAATCTACAAATCCATTTTGTCCAAATATATCACTACCAGGTTTCCCATCATACAATATAGCTATGAATTCACCATAGATAGGAGGGATTACTCTATCAATTCACCACTATAGTGTCTCCAGAAAATCAAAGACCTAAGAACAGAAGAGGATGAAATTATGGTTTTTATATGATGTCCAGCACTCTTCCTATCCATAGATACAGAACTAGCAATATAATCTATGGCAGAGTACTAAACAACACTTTCAGCCTAACAGAGTACACTAAGATTTAAATATCAAGATCCATGGAACGCATAGACTGATTTTGTCTCACCACTTACTTTTAGCTCAACAAATATTCTAAAAGAGAGAAATACCCATGGCATCGCCACTATTAGGAGATAACTGAGATCATGATGCAATGTCTAGTAGCAGTAACACTTTCACACAAAAAGTGAAAATATGGTTCTGCTATTTAGATGACACTTTCATCATAATAAAAAGAAGCAATTAGAGAAGACAATCAAAGCATCAAGAAAATTATAAAATTTATAGGAGAAGAATGTAATCAACAATACACTGCCTTTCTGTATATTGTCATTAGCAGAGGAAGCAATGGAAAATTAGAGACCCAGGTTTTTGAAAAACAATTCTCATTAACAAAGTGTTTTACTATCAAATCCACAACCCACAAAACATCCATAAAAGGAACTTTATGGAAACATTATTCAGACAAGCACAAATACACTGCAATAACTTGGTATAAAGAAAAGAGAACACATATCATCTATAGAATATTTCACAATGTAATGGATGCCCAACTTGATCAAAAAGTACCTAACTATACAACCCACAGAAATACAGCCATTGTAACCTGCAGGTTACAAAAAGATAATGTACTTCTACATTAAAAACTATGAGAGCCTACTTGCATGGGCAGCTATAACAAATGCAATGAAATAAAGAAATGAAAATATTGCAGGACAACAAACAGTCGCTCTGCATTATTGTAGCACATAAACCAACAAACTGCCTTCAAGAAAACCAAACTTCATGTTAAGCAATCCAAAAGATCCAAGAACCAAAGAAATAAAATCAGGACTCATCTACAGCATACAGTGAAAGAACTGTAACAGCCATTATGTAGGTCAGATGGGTGGAATACTAGCAGACTGTATGCATACAAACTGGAAGTTCATAACAGAACAGATTTAACCATTTTCAATTGGGAAACTGAACATCTTAGATCAAGGAAATATAAAAAGCTAAGGAATTTCTGCAAGCTTGATGCTCAGACAAATCAATCATCAATAGATGTGTAGAAATAAACCCCACTCACATAACATTTTACAAACACAGTCAAAATCCTAGGAAGGAAACAAATCTCTTAGTACACATCACAGCACCAGCGCTTCCTCTTCCCCAGGAGTCAACACTCAAAGAAGCAGAAAACAGCACTAAATAAGCAATCAGGAGGAAACAATTTCTTAATTAAGGCACCATAAAGAAGGAAAACACAATTTCAGTAAGACAGACAGGCCGAGCTACTATGTATAAGCATCCAATAAAGCTCATTATCCTTCATATTGATGGCATTAGCTAATATGATAATGACATATCTACAAAAGAAAAGCCAAATTAAGAGAGCACAAAGAACCCAACAGTTCAACCTTGAATCATATATATTGTCTTCTATTGGACAAGTTTTAAGAAGAGATTGGACAACCATTTGTCTGAAATGATATAGAGTTTCCTGCCTGAGCAGGAGGTTGGACTACTCAGTAGAAGACTTCTAAGGTCCTTTCCAACTCTGTTATCCTGTTCTGTTCTGTTCTGTTCTGTTCTGTTCTGTTCTGACTATAGATATAGACATATAGTGGTTGGAGCTTGAGTTAGGAGAATCTAGGCAGCTTTTACAGTTTTACTCAAAGAAATCAGTAAGTGAATGTTTTCACCCCATGGAAGAGTGACCAAATAATATCTGCAGATCAAACTGCTGTTAGAAGCAAAAGAGTAGAAGACAATAAAAAGATCATCTTGTGAATGGGTCTTACTATTAGATTCAGTAAAACTTGACATTTCAGAATCACAAATCTCTGAAAACATACAATATTTGTGTTTCATAGATTCTATGAAACACAAATAAAACATTGTATATTTTAAAAGATTTATTTCTTCTATTGTTATTTAAACTTCAGTTTAATTAATTAATTTTTTGGAATCTGTTGTTTAAAATTTTTAACTAGTTCTTTGCTATATTGTATACACTTAAGTTGAATGTTGATGTTTAAAATATTTCATTGAAATAGTCCAAATAGTTTTTGCATGTGAGAAACATATTTTTAAAGTGTTGATAGTTATATTTAAATTATAAGTCTATTCTTATATATTATTTATTAGAAGAAATGCTTAGGGCACGAAGCTCATTTTATCTATTTGGCAATTGTGCAAGCTTAAAAGATCAATAGGTTTGTAACTTCAAGATACCAAATAACACAATTTTTAAAAAAGATTCACAAGGTTATCATTCTTTACAAAAAAAGATGATTTATACCCCTCAGTCAGCATTCTGACAATAGATAACATAATTAGCTGGATGATTTATGAAAGCAAAAGGGCATATTTAGGAAAATCTCCTCCACTGGAATTTACTTGTGATCATGCATAATACCTAGTATCTATGGGGCATTAGATACTGCATTTTGTCTGAATGAAAATAATAATATTACATTATTTGCAATGACAAGCAATTTAAACTGAAGCAGCAATTTATGAAGACATAATTAAAATGTAATAACTATAGCTATTGTGTGCTTGAAAGAAATAACATGTATATGAGACAAGTTCATTATTATAAAAAGGAGAAAAAAGTTAATAGTACCTTCCTCTTTCCATAATATGTTAGCAACTGCAGCATATAAGGGAGAAAGAACAGAAGAAAAATAAAAAATAAAAATAATTAAGAGTGAGACTGCACAATTTTTTCAAAAAAAATATATTTTGCTCATATGCTTGTATATTTGTAAAAAATATTTATATATTTCATTACATTCATTATTTGTATACACACACATACACATTACATATACATATACATACACACACACACACACACAACACACACTTGCAATTTACTTCATTTTGGCAATTTTCAGTAGAAATTATATGTGGTCAAATGTAAACATTACTTTTATTTAGTTATTTTTCAATTAAACATATACACGTTAGGAATACTTATGTTGCCTCTTGCTTTAAAATGACCAATACAATTTAGAAAGGAGGAATTCATTATAATTCATGTAAATAACATATCCACCTATGAAATTGCATTTCAGACTGTTCAAATGAATAGGATTTATTTGAAGGTCTTTGGATTTTTCTGATACAAAACAACTACAGAAAAAATGTTTTTATGTCTATGTGTACACGTAAACAAAATAAACAAATTTAAATTATAATTCATGGTATTTGGCTTCTAACATTTGGCAAAGAGAACAAAAAGAAATATCAATTTAAATGTTTACTCTTCTAAACTCAGTGCATAATTACTGTTCATTGATTGATTGATTGATTGATTGATTGATTGATTGATTCATTCATTCATTCATTCATTCATTCATTCATTACACTTGGTGATGCCCAAATACAAAATACTTCAAACTCACAATATAAACAAAATCACAATACAGCAGAAACTTAAAAACTGTATAAGAAATAACAATATTCCCTCCAAAGTAGAACAGAAAGGGAAAAAAGAGCAAGATAATTAATGATATTTCAATATTGGGACTTCCCCCAAGATGGTGTATTGAACAGCAGGGTGATCTTTCTCTCCTGTCAACAATCAGCCGATTTTGCTGACAAAGCTGTTTCTTAAGTGGCGCTACTACCTGTATTTGAATGGGAATACCTAGGAAAGACCCAAGACAACTTTGGGATGACCATTGACCCAAATAAGTCTTGAAGATTGCAGTTCCCAGTAGGAGTGGCCATAAAGTTTGGTGTCCATCTTTTGCTCTCAGCTAATTGTTTTTGGGAAAACACGCCTTGCTTTTAACTGCACTTTTTGAAATTTCTATTTTGCTTTGCTTTTTATCTTTAAAAGTTAGCCAATAGGTTGAGTCTGATTTATTCTAACTCCTTGCTGGATTTTTCTGGATTTTTCCTTTGATCTACTCTGTTGCTTTGAATAACTTTTGTTTCTTCATAGCTGTGGTGTAGTGAGCATGTTTTGTTTTGTTTTGTTTTGTTTTTTTTCTTAAATGTTATTGCTATTTATGTAAAGACAAACATTTTAATATGTGACATATTAACCATAAGTGACGTATATACCATATAACTATTTACAAACCATTATCATACATTTTATTTTTTGGTCTATCCATATATACAAATTATTCAAGACCGCATAATATTCCTTCTCTTCATTCTTAGTGTTAATCTGTCCACTTTTGCACAGTCAAAAGTTTTTCATCTATATTGGATTCTCACTACAGGAATTTTATTAACTTGTAAAAAAATCTGATCTTATTTTTTAAATTTTCATCTTGGATCAAAACCTCCTCCTGTTTTCTCTGTTTTTAATGTGAGGAATGTTCTGTCCTCAACTCTTCATCTTTCATTGCTGAGCTACAGGAAAGCAAACAATGCATCAGCTTACAGCAAAGTTCTCTGGGAGATGATCATGAAAAGAATGCTTTTTAACTTACAACTGTAATTTGAAAACTTTGGTAAAAAGTTCTACAAAATAACAATGGCTACAAACCAATCTAAAGCAAATGCTCAGATGCAAGTAACTGCAGCTAAATCAGACTCAGAAAAGGAGCTCGGTTTGAAACTGGCAGATTCGGTGGAGAAGACTGAAAGTAATATATACCTTAATAGATTTAGAGCTGATAGAATAGATGAGCTATAAATTGGTTTCTCTTAAGAAGATTGAATAAGACTGAGGAATGGACTTATTTTATTTAACTGGGAAGCAATTCCATCTGGATCTTTTTTTGGAAAATAGATCAATTTTGGATAGCGGATTTATTATATTCAATCAGCAATTGATAAGAGATATTATTAAGAAGCAAACAAGGATATTTGATCCAGAATGGATCAGAGTTAACTTTGGGGTGATTTGGGATAGATAAGAAAGTGTTGTAAACTCTGTACGAGTTAAATACAATAATAGATTGTTATCAGAGGATTCTGAAATTGTATTTTTTCTGTCGTTCTACCTGTTAAACATTTTGTTATTAATATAGTAGATAAATGGCAGGTCAATAAGTTTCAAATAGAGTTAGAACTTGGAAAATTTTGGACTTGCTTCACAAGGAGTTGGAAACTAATATTATTGCAATATATTTACCAGTATTCAATTAAGGGGGGATAATATATGTATAAAAGAGTGCATTTTTAAGCCCATTTTTCAATGGCCTTTTTGTTGTTGTTTTTATAAAAAATATTTTTCCTTTTTGCAGTTTCTATTTTAATGTTTTGATAAAAATAAAAAGATAGAAAAAACAGTATTTCAATATTAATTAATATTGCTTAAATACAAACACAAATACACATACATGCACAGGCTTAGTGATATTGCTTTAAAAACTTTTGAAAATAGATATGATTGCCCAGAAATGAGTAGTCAAAGAGCTAATTAAATAAAATGGTTATCCTTGACATCCTTCTGGAAGTGCCTCAAAACATGACTATACCAGTAAGCAGGGGTGGAATCTGACCAGTTTTGCTACTGGTTTGGTGTGCGCACATGTGTGCCAAATGCACTGCAGTGTGGCTCTTTAAACTGCTTTTAGAGGCACCAGAGGCAGAGGGAATCATCAGGAAGGCTGTGTAGATGCTCCAAACAGCTGATTCAGGTAAGTAAGAAAAAAAAATGAAGCTCGTATAAGGAAGGATAAGGGCAGGGGCAGGTGGGCAGAGTCAATTTCAAATCTCTACTACCGTTCGGGCGATGTGGTGCGATCCGGCTGAATTTCACCACTGCCAGTAAGCCTGGGATCTCAAGGAAATGGCATGTTGATGAGATGAGATAGTATTTCCACTAGCTTGCTGTCAATAAAGTTGTTGATGTCTTTTCATTGTAGTTTTGAACATTGTAGATTTTTATGATGATTTTTATTATAAGGCGCCCAGAATCACTTTATTGTAAGAAGTGTGGTTATATAAATGTGATTAATAAATAAAGAAATAAAAGAGATCTGTACTATTGTTTTGTTAATCATGATAATCATATGAGCAATTCTAACTAAAAAGATAATGGGTATCAGTTTAAGACTACAATTCCATCTATACATTATTTGATACCTTATTTTCAAACAAATATCTATCAGAAATAGACAACATAAATGCATAGAACATGCCTATATAATGTAAAAGATAAAACTTAATCCTAAACGTCTGTCACATTACATTAATTTAGAGCAACAAATATGCAAATACACTTTTATTAATGAATACGTACCCATTGTTTGGTGTACATAATGAAATTAGCTGACATTTCTTTTTATCAGGAGGGACTCTAAATCCTTGTTTAAAATGGGACTTCAACTCAGCTTTGATGCATAAATAAATAAATAGTAGAATACACTTAACTTTATGGACCAAGAATTATGTAGGACTGGTTTAGGACATATCCATTATAATACTATGTTACCAGCAGAACTACTATCACATCTCAGTTGCAAAAAATATGCATAACTATTCAATTTTTAAAAAACAGCATTTTCTATACTATTTTTCTGCTATCTAATATTTATCCAAATCTTGGCAATCCAGATTTGATAGCTCTAATTACTAATGGCACATGCAACAAAATATAATATAGTCTCCAAATGGTGATGAAGGATCCAACTTGTCTAGGCATTTGTAATGTTTTTTGATAGTCGTAAAGATTTTCCAGATGGCACAAAAAGGATACCTACAAAAATAATATAATGAAACATAAGGTTGGGTCTATCTATCAATCCTGAATCTGTATTGATGTATTTCTCTCTTTCGCTCTTATCTGCCTGCCTGCCTGCCTGCCTGCCTGCCTGCCTGCCTGCCTGCCTGCCTGCCTCTCTCTCTCTCTCTCTCTCT
>JANHFJ010006191.1:110400-126663 GCA_032468195.1 Cerberus rynchops
CCATTCACCATCCACCTGTGCCTTTACTCCCGAGTTGGCCCTTGTTCCTTAACTGTTCCCTTCTCCTGGCAGCTCTTTGCACGTGCACATCGGAAACAGGTTCCAGCTGTTCTTCTGACCCACTGATCTCCGACTCTGAAGGCAGCTGATAACTGTCAGACGGCCTTGGCCCCATCTCTGCCTCTGACATACAGCACCCATCAGAGCCTTTCCCAGACTCCAGGACTGGCCCATGTTCCTCCCCAACCTTCTCACTGTCTAAGTCTGCCACCAGCTCTGCTGGTGGGCCACAATACTTTCTGTTTAATTTGTGTTATTTATTCAGACTATGACTGTGTGAGATAGGGAGCTCTACTCACTCTTTTCAAAATGGAGGAGAACACACTGTGGGGTCTTGTCTGTTAAAAGACATACATAACACAGGTCATCCTATTAACATGCCATTTTTAAATTAAAGCTTGTTGTTCTTTTATTTCATGCCATCTTTAACAATACTTTCTTATAAAACTTACACTTTTCTCTTTAGCTTTCTTTCTCTGTTTCTTTCTGCTGTGCAATCTTCTACCCAACTGTTTATCAAAAGGAAAATAGATATCCCAGGGATGTATAGAGTGTTTTGTGTTTTTAAATGCATTGTTGTTAAGAAGAAAAATGGTACACAAGGTAAAGAAAAACAAATCATTTTGTTAAACCTCAATAGGTACTTTTGAGATGTATGTCATAAAGAATTTCTTGTGTTGTAAATTATACTGACAAGGTCCAAAGTTTATTTTCAATAAAGCGTCTAAACCACATTACTTCATCTCTGCATCCGATTCTAAACCAACTTAATGAAACTCTGGATGTAATCCTGAGGTCTCTACAGCCATCTTCCATTTTACAATATGTCTCTTAAATCCTAAACTCACTTAGCCCCAAAGGAAATTTTAACAGTGCTTGGACTAGGGCTAAAGAAAAAATTTATCTTAAGAAGCAGAATTTAAATAATCCATTATCATGCAAAGTGTAAAAAAAAAAGGGATTTATAAAGACAGAAAGTAGGTTCTACAACCAACTGGACAATGTGTGGGAAAAGAACACTCCATCATTGGAATATTCCAGCTACAGTGCAGTTTTAATGCATATGGTTCCGAAATGTGGAAAAAAATGAGATAATTTCTGGATTGGTTTTGCCCTTCTTCCCTGAGAAGAGAAAGAGTTCTAGAGCCTGAGATGAAAGGTTCTAGCCAGCAGGAGGAAAGAATAATACATCTTACCCAGTGGTGGGATTCAAATAATTTAACAACCTGTTCTCTGCCCTAATGACCAGCTGAACCAGCAATTCTCTGAACTGCTTAGAAAGTTAACAACCGGTTCTAGCGAATAGGTGTGAACTGCTTGAATCCCACCTCTGATCTTACCATAGCTTAGAGGTCTTTTAACAGCCAAAAACAGAATGTATACTTTTCTTGTTCGCTGAGATTTACTACAGTCAATCTTAGATATAGTTAATAGTAGGGCAGGGCTTTTCCAAAAGCTTTTAATTTGGGTTTGGAAATTGTCACTATCCATCCTGCTACTAACCTCTGATATCAGCAGTCTTACGCATTTCATTCTCAGAATTTGAAATATAAGATTCCATTCCATGATGATTCCATTCATCAATGTACTACTGGTAGTTAAAACGTTTCAATAAATTCAGAGTTTAGAAGGGAACATCCTGTGTTGTTGCTTCCTTTGTCTCCTTGCTCTCTTGAGCTTGTGACTTGTAACCTCCCCCCCTCCGCAATCATCTGCATGCATTTTTTTAGGGTTGGGAACTGTCTGGCATCCTGTGTAGGCAAAAAATTCAAACCATGTGCATTTTTTTTAATGGACAAGAAAAATAAAATCAACAGGCCTCCCCTTTAATGCTGCCAGTAGGACCACTAATGAAAAGGTCTCTTGAATAGAGACAACTTCTGTTGTGATACTTTTTTTAAAGATTGTGATGACAGGAATCAAATGTCCTTTCTCTTGTGATTTGATCAATGGTTGGATTTGGGTTTCAGGATATGAGGTCTGCTGGAATGTAAATCAATTCCTTCTGCAAGTGAAGGCAGAAGCCTTTTTTTGAAGGAGGGTGTGTAGCAGAATTCACATAGTGAAAGTTGCAGTGCTAGCACTTGTCTTCCCCTCGCCCCCATCCAAGCTACTGCAGTAATTGGAGCTGGTGGGTCAAAAAGCAACTCTTTTCATCATGGCTTTTTATTTCCAGCAGAGGGTTCCACAGCACAAATTATTAGAGCTCAGAAAAATGAAAGCTGTCTGCAGAGAGATTCACCTTCTCACAGGAGTTATTTTATAAGCCCTCCGCATTCCTTGGCAACTGATATTTCTGGACTGGAATTTTTCTAAAGAATTTAGTATGGAATCTTATCCTTGCTGTATCATCTCACAGTGATCAGACATGTCAGTAGATGTTCCTCGGTTAGCTTCGAAATGGCCACATTATACTCTGTCCAACAATTAAGCAGCCAAGAGTCATTTGCTACAAGATAGATGGTGAATAAATTCGATAAATAATCTTTGCAATAAATCTTCTTGCAAGTTACTGTCTCGCCACTGCTGAGCTGCTTGCCAAGCTTGTTCAGCAAATATTGAAAAAGGAATTGTGTAATTACTTATTTTAACACCCAATTTTCCTTCCAGTGTCTTGATATATAATATAGCAGCTGTATTACACAGGTGTGCCATAGTTTACCCATTACTGCTGCATTCTGGGACCATCTGAAGCTTCCAAATGCTCTTGAAAGAGAGCCCCATATAGAGCCCATTGCAATAGTCTAATATTGAGTTAAGACATGAGTGAATATAAGCAGTGCCTCTTAATCTAGGAATGGGTACAATTGGCATATAAGATGTACTTGTGTAAAAGTTCTTCTGTTCATGATTTCTACCTGCTCTTCAGTCAGGAGTCAAGAATCCAGAAGACAAAAAATAGTATTGCAGTTTTATCTGGTGGAATATTAACCCATCCAGAACTGAGAATGGAAAAATACGCAGATGCAAGGGGTCTTAAGTCCTTACCCAGTCAGTCTTGCTAGGGTTAAGCTATATGAACTAATAAAAAGAAAGTCAACAAAAAAAGAGCAACATGCAAACAAACATAAATAAAACACTCCCAGGATCAAAACAAAGTTAATGGACTGCTAAATTGGCCACGCCCCCCAGCCACATGACCACCTAGCCACGCCCAGCAGGTCCACCCCCCAATAGTCTGAGGAATCGTGAATTGGTGCCCCATTTAAAGTTTGAGGACCCCTGCCATAGCCTATTCTTCTGCATCTAGGTCCCCCATAAGCATTGGGAAAAGACCTTGATAGTATTGTTTGCTTGACCTGATGTAGGGATGTTTAATAAGTATGATCAGTATACTTCATCCCTGCTGCAAGAAGACTACTTAAGTCACAATCTAGGTTGGTCCAATTTTATTACTGTATTAATTGTGTAACAATCTGACACACCCAACAAAATCAAAACTTCTCGCAGATGATCCAAAAGATGTTTCAAAAGACTGATATGGGTAAACTTTTAACATATACTTAATGCTTGCCCCATTTAAAACCTTGTTGCTTAAAACAATTTAGCTTTGGCTGGACTTTGTAGTAAACCTTGGATACAACAGCTGGTGTGTTAAACATGCCAGAGATAAAAAAAAATTCCATGCTTTCTCACCTAAAATAAATCAGAGCTGGTAACGTGAACCAAAGAACCTTTTATTATTGCACGTAATCCAGAAGAACAGCAAATAAAAGGTCCTGGATAGCATTGCACAAATTGTCTTTTTTTTAAACATGTGATTTCAAAAGGTATGTTTCTGGTGATGATACATCTGTCATTTTGAAAGCCCTGAACATTTTAAGAATATCAAACTATCTTTGAAGGCATGCAAATTGAGGTAAACCCGTTCCTGCTCACCCAAGGAAGCCAAGCTCCACAGGGCTTGTGCACACATTAGTCCCAATCTGGAAGTTTTTTGGGAGAGGTACGAAGTAGGAGGCAGATCTCTTTCCTGTAAGAGCTTTCCATTCATCTTAAAAGAGGCCTCCTTGTGCACAAATGGAAGTCCTGCAGGGACTTCCACACGAGGCTCTTGATTTTTTTGTGACGTCTTGCTCAAGCTGGTCTTTGAAACAAGGAATAAAGAAGATCCTTTGAACAATCTTAAAAGTCAAAGTTCTCAGAACTGTAGGAAGAACTGGCATTATTTGAGAGCCAAAAGGCCATATGTGATTCATTCCCCCTCTATTAAATTACTTACATTTATTTCTTTGGTGAAGGCTTGTCCTTTTAATGTAAACAAAGCATTTGCTAGAGAATCAGGGGATACCGATGTATGCACAAGCACCAAGAAGCTCCTTCACTTTAAGGATATATACATATACATATGCATATGCATAACATACATGGCAAGGACAGTAAAAAAAATGTTTTGCACTCCAAGTGGGAAACTGAGCATTTTGTGCTATAGTCATCAGCCATACTACATTTGAAAAGGACAAATTTCAAAATCAGTTTGCAATTAGGCATGATCTAATGTAAAGTAGATCTAAAGTAAAGTAATTTAAAAAAAACAACAACCTCTGGACGGATAGTCTGTGGATCCTGCCCTATATATGCCACAGATAGCAAATGCACTTACTTTATCCTTGTCATTACATTGCAGAGAACAAAGCATAATGACGAAAATAGCCACACAATATTTCTGCAAAAAGAGAATTCAGAGGTGGATGGGAAAAACCCTAATATTTTTCAAAAAGATTCAATTTTGCGTTTCATGATAAATAAAAGGACACTGACATCTCTCAAAGAAAACCACTTTCCCTGTTGTAAAGCTGCTGGCATACTAAACTGTACGCCTAGAAAGCCAGGAAAAAGGCTGTCAGGTTTCAAAAGCAAAATAACAGCCTGGTTATATTTTAGGGAATATATTTAGATGAAAAGGAAATATAACAATGAAAGCCTCAAAACTGCCTATATTGCTATTATTTCATATTTGAAAGACAAGATAATCTTGCACAATTTTCTGAGTGGTGTTGCCATACCTCATTCGTTGGTAGAAATCTTGTTTTTCTTCTCCTTCAAAGTAGAATATTTATTAAACAAGCTGTCAGGAACAGCACTCCTGTCTTCCAAATTCATTTTCAGAAATTCATGAGTTATAAGTCATCTGCTTTAAATACATAAATATATTTGTTTTCGTAGATTTTCACGGGTACAGATATGCAGATCTAGGTATGTTTGGGTCTTTTCCCTGTAAGGCTGAGAGTATCTTCGCAACATTTTGGCGAGGTCCCACTCGTCATCTTCAGGCTGGTGCCTACTGCTTCGTGCACACACACACACACACACACACACCAAATCACTGTCAATTTAAAGAAGGCACTTTTTAAAAATCTTTTTGGAAACAAAAATCTTTGTTCTCTCCCCCTCAAAGAAAGTTGGGAAAGGGATCATCCACACACTTTAAAGACAGATTCACATACTGAAATTTCAATGACAAGCCATGTGTGCATCTGAATAATACAGAAAAGGACATAGTATAAAATGGATCTTGCCACAGGTCTAATTTTAGGGTGGGAAGGGGATAAAGCTAGCAACAAAAATACTCGAGGCACTGTATAGTTATTAAATGAGCACAGATTTCATATACCAACATTTATAGTAAGCCACTTTAAAATGCAGCTTATAGTTAGTAAGCTAAACAAGTTTCATGGTGTTTAAATGCTGCTAATCAGCATCACAAAAAGAATTGCTTACAGTAAGACTAGATTTCAGCATCCTTGCACTGAGATCCATAACAGAAGATAGGATTTATTTTCATTTTTTTTTTAATTGTGGTTTTATTTATGTCCTAGAATGTGATCTTCTATTCAGGAAAAAAGCTTTTCTCATTTTAGAAGGTAGACTTCTTAAATAAAATTAGGAGCAGGTGAAACCATTGATTTTTCCTAACACTGTATTCATTTTAGTTTGTATGGGAAACTATACCCAAAATTAATTAGGGGACATGCTGCCAAGAAGACTGCTTGCTCATATTTCACTCCCATCCATTCCCTTCTGGATCCTTGGCTTTGCTGGCTGATGCTCGATTTGTGTTGCTAGCTAGAGGATGTCTGCAGTTTATCCTGGAAGCTTCATGACACTGGTGGTTGGGAGAGTCTTCTTTTCTTTAAAGCCTCCCAACTTCTTTGATGAACTTCTTTCAAGCTTTTGCTTTGAGAAGATATTAAATAGGGCTAATCTCCAAAGAAAATAGCTCCAAGTATGACTGACAAAAACAACTTAGGCTTATACACAATATAGACAAGTTGGTATAGCAGCTCAGTCTCTCAACTTCTACTGGCCCAGGACACGTGCTAAGGAAGGAGAACATCTAAATGGAAACTTTTAGAAGCAAGAACGATCTACCAGCCTGGCCCTCTCCCACTACTGCTAAGTTAAAGCAAAGCTGTGTAATCAATGAATAAAGAAATATGGGGAAATGACACACCACAGGGATAAAAGAAACTGCAAAAGCCCACATGTAGCCTGCTAGAGCTAGACATTTAGATATTTAAATAGATCAAACTGAGCCAGTTCTTCATTATATGATGCTTTGCTCCACTTCTATATTAGCTATGAAAATGGATGAAAAGTTCTTCATACCCAAATCCTAAACTCAATTTGAGGTTGAAAATGTTTGAGAAAGAAATGAATGTGTTGCTTTGCTAGTGGAGAGAAGCATCAAATTGGACAGTCAGGAAAAGGGAAAAATTGAATGCCCAAACACCTTGGCTCTCCTAACAGAGTAAAAAGAAAAAAAAGAACAAAAAGCTACAGTTTATAGAATCCAGAATATAGGATTGGGGAGGGAGGGAGGTGTCCCTTACAAGACAGGAAGGACTTCTAAGCCCTACTTTCTAAACCTTTCCTATTGATTCTTTCTTTCTTTCTTTTTTTTTTTTGACTAAGACCATATTACTGATTTTAGCAAACTGGTTTTTTTTAAGGAACTTTGGTAATTGCTCAAAATACAACAATGGGCATGCATGAATGCCCCACCCCCACCCCCAGCCATCTTCAGCATATTCTTGGAGTTAATCATGCTTCAGAGCTACAGCACAATTTAGAAATATGGGGATTGGAAGATTAGTACCACTAAGTCTGATGTTTTCACAGTGAAACTCAAAGAAAAGACTTTTTAGTTTGTGTTTCCATTCCACAATTAAGATGAATCCTTGTTTCCTCAACAAGTGGCAGTGTAGTTCATCAAAATTATAAATCTTCAAAGCAACGCAGACTCAAAACAAAAGGAAGAATAAAAGAAGTTGTAAAATTTGAGATCTCTTCCTGCTATGGTTGGAGCAAAAGAGTTTGCCAGAAATTGTTCATGACCACAGTACACTCACTGGGTGCTTCTATGCTTCTTCCTTTTAACACAGCTCTGAATAGCCGATGTTATCTCTGATCAGCATTGTTGTTTGGACCAGCATAAATTTCTGTGAAGATGTAAAATTTAAAAAAAATTAGGAAGGTAACAGAATTCATAATTTTTTAAAAAATGCTTAACATTTGTGACACTACCCTAGAAAATGGGTAACTGGAGAAAGTTTCATAAATAAGATAGGCTTTCCATAAGGATTAAAAACTAATAGCTAATGTTTTTGTTTCTTACTTGTGCATTTAAACAATCCCTATCACTGGGTAATAAGCAATATTGTTCCTATTCCATTTCTATTTATTTCCCACTTCTTCTTCTTCTTCTTTCGGCTGTTCCCGTTAGGCATCGCCACAACGAATCATCTTTTTTCACCTAACTCTATCCTCGGCATCCTCTACTCTCACCCTAATTGACTTCATGTCCTCTTTTAGCACATCCATATATCTCCCTTGTCTTTTATTTCCCACATTCTTACTTATTTTTGCCTGGTTAATAATTTGCTGCTATCAGCAGCCATCCTGTGATAGAAAATAGAATAGATGATCATGTAAAAAACAGAAGACTGTATCAGTAGTTACTCTGCAGTTTAAAAAAATGCAATGTTTGCATGACTCCCATATTAATCCACAGAATAAATTTGCCTGAATAGCGCACACTGAATAGGAGTTGTTGGAAAGAAGCTCTCAGCAAGGGGGATGACAATACCAATATATGAATTGGCTTTGATCTTTCCAATCTTTCTCTCTTCTCTCATTCATCTCTTTTTCTATTTAACTTATTGAAAAAAAAAAACCATGATGGCCTGAGGACAATTCCATCACGTTCAGTTAGAATATTGTTAAAAACAAACACCCAGCTCTTCCTGTCTGACTGAAGTCAAACGATAGAAACTGTGTCCGACTTTTCTTTTTGACTTTTCCTATCAGTTCTGGAATGCTTATTGTACCAGTCTCCGTAGACAAACACAATGACCATAAGAATCAAGTATGTGGAGGAAGAATCAGTCAGCAGTGGAGTCCAGGAGAACAAGGAGGATGTCTGATGGATGAGTGGAAATATAGAGAATTGAGGAGGGGAATGACAGAAAAAAAGAGGAGATGCAAAATAAAAGTGAGAGAAGGAACAGAGAATGGAAAAGAAGAAAATCAGGAAGGAGAAGGAGAATTTAAAAAGGAAAGTTATCAGGGGAGGACAGAAAGGTAAAACAGTATAAAGAAAGATAGAGCAGTAGCATGCAGAGAAGTTAAAATGGATGGACTCAAATGAAGTAATTAATGAGTCGCCATGTGTGAATAGGCGGCAAAATAAATCTAAGAAATAAATAAATAACCTTGGAGAAGAAAGTTGAGATAATTATTTCTGCTTTAATTTGCTGGTATATTGTATTTTAACTGGGATTTTATCTCATTTATTATTATTTTAGTTACATATGGTTTTTTATGTTTTAAAATTATGTGTTGTGAAGCAAGTAGAATTGCTATAATTATGACTCCTGGTTTTTTTCCATCTTACAAACTAGTATTCTAAATTTACAGAAAATGCACAAACAGAGCTCTGTGCCATTTAAGAATTATGGTAAATCCTAGCCACTGCTTTGACACATAATGAGATGATTCAGGTTTTGAGTTTAAAAAATGACTGGTGTCAGTGAATATGCTGATGGCATTCTTATTGGAAACTATCCTCATTGAACTGAATGGAGATTGAATTGGAATAAACATGAAGATAATTCTACTGTATAGAATGATAAATTCTTTCCTTTGCAATGCTTTTTAAAAATCTGTAAACGTAACAATTAAAAATAAGCCACCCAGAATCATTTGACAGTGAGATGGGTGGCATATCAATTTAATAAACAAACAAACGAATGAATTAAATAAGAAATAAGAGTTCTGCCCAGAATAGGTAACTAAATAACACTCGTATTCATGTATAAAAGACTGCATTAGCTATACCAGCCAGAGGAAGGAAGGGCAATCAAAAATACTACACCTACAAAATCACAGCAAGAGTTTTGTATTTATTTAAAACATTTAAAGAAAAGAGCCACCCATCATATAACCAACCTTGGGCGGGTTCAAATCAGCGTTGTCACTTTTCTTTATTTATTAAAATTTTATATGACTGCTCAATTCATATGTGGTGAGTCCGAGCAGCTTACAACATTAAAAATCCACAAAAGTCCTTAACATCAACATCATTACCATCCCAGGAATCCCCTAAAGCCCCTAATCCCCATCCCACCCCACCTAAGGTACTCTTACCTTATATTCTTACCTTGTTTTGGTATCTCATCATGTCAGAAAATGTACAAATAAGATAGACAGGCCAATGTTCAATAAAATGACCATGCAGATGATTATTGTGTTAGGTCCCTAAGAGGGAAAAATTCAAGAGCACTATATTAAATATCTGTTATGGTTTAAAACAAAGAGTTAGATTGAAGATATCCTTAAAATATGAAACAATCATAATAAAAAATATAGACTATCCATCTATATGCACAAGTATGTCCAATTGTGAGAGGTGCTGGGAGTTATAGTTCACCAACATTTAGAACAACACACATTGCTGCCTATTCCACATACATTAGAATTACAAGAATAAGAACCCTGGGCTTACATAATACCCTTCCTCTATAGCTGCAAAGATTACTTTTAATTTCAATTTTATATTAACTGTAACTTTTAATGATAATTCAACCAGAGATTATGAAGATTTCTGTTTTTCATTAACTATTAAATTTATGAATCACACCATACTGTATGTTCATTTTTTGCACATCTAAAATAAAAGTCGAAGCACTGGATCATGCAATTCTAGCATAAAGGGAAAGATGGGAAACCTCCCAGAATTCCAGAGATGTAAGTCAGAGTATGAAGCAGGAAGAGAACCAGTTTGGTATAATGATTGGCGTCAAGGTATAATCTGGGAGGCGGGAGTTCTAAAGCCAGCTGGGAGTCTGTGGACTCCCAGCTCTCTCTCTCAGCTCTATGGAGGAGGCAATGGCAAATCACTTCCAAAATTTTGGCAAAAAAACCTGCAGGGGTTTGTTCAAGGAGTTGCCAGGAATCAAGATTGACTTGAACGACACCCCTCTCTCCTCAAAAATGGAATTAGGAAAGGATATCACCAAAGAAGGAAATGGCAAATGACTTCCAAGAACACTGCATGGACAGGTCTAAGAAATTGGCTGGAATTAAACTTGACTCAAAGGAAATGTTATACTCCTCTCAGCCACATAGAGAAGAGTAGCATGTTTTAGACTATTTTAAACTGCCACCTACTTTAAATAGGTAAATTTTCCAGGAAATCATAAATATAGTACTTTGGATGCTTTTTCCTAGAAATCAGATGTTGAGCAGGAATTTGTTATGGTGCAAACTTTATTAAATGCCATCTTATGCTCATATATACAGTAACCTATCAGCATAAAAGGGCTATAAACCTCTGCAACCTCTTTTAAGAAAAATGAATTTTGCACCTGTCTTATTCCTTAGGATTTTGTTAGAACTATTTATTAGATTCATTAGTATCTAATGAGAATAATTTATTTAAGATAAAGTGCTAATGGCTCCATTCTCAGTTGTACTAATTTCATAAAACACAAGCCACTCTGAAATATTGGACTTTCAAAACGATTTTTTTTACTAGGATCACCTTATTCATTTTTTTACTTAGGCAAAATGGGTGGCATACAAGTTAACAAATAAATAAAAGTGCAGTTTTCCAAAAGAAGTACCAAATGTCGATGCACTGACCTATTTTCACACAAATATTAACAGCAAGTGGAAAATTTAGAAAATGTCTCTCATATTATTGCTTCCCTCTCCCTAATCAGACCTGCTAAATGAACAACTATCCCTGCTATGAAGACAAAACCAATTTACCTCTTCTTTTTCTACCACCTCTTTTGTGGCTGCTTCTAGTGGAGAAACTTTTTTCAGCACAGTCTTGGGCTCAGTTTTAGCTACCATCTTGGCTTCAGGCTTCGTTTCACTCACAGCTTCTACTTTCTCTTCTACTTTAGGCTCAGGTGGATGCTGTTTGGGCTCAAGCTTAGATTCCGTCTTGATTATTTTTTTCTCTTTGTGACCTGGTTCATGTTGGGTGACAGGTGTACTTTCCTTCTTTTCTAGCTCTAATTTGTGATCCACTGCTTTCACTTCAGCTTCTGGCTCTGGGGACCTTGACTTGGTAGGAAATGTGGAATCTGAGAATGGCTCTTCTTCATTATCCACTGGGGGAGTAACTGGAGAGGTCCGCACGGCGTAGCTGTGATAGCCCTCAAATAATTTAACTTCACCTTCTTTGTGTATCCTTTTAAGAGGCTTGATCTCCATCCTATCAGTAGCAATCTTCATATGGCTAGGACGGCTGGGGCTCTGAGAAGCAGGTCTGCTGTTACTTCCTGACTTCTCCACTGGTGCCAGTAGAGCACTAGGAGATGTGTTGGGCCTACTTCCTGTATAATTCCCATTCTTGGTATGATCTCCGTTCCAGTTCCCAGGGCTGAGAAAACCATCTTTCTGAGAACCCTGCTTAGCACGCTTGGACTCGGGTGGTGTGCCAGATGGTGATGGAGTTGGAGCTGGACTCTCCTTAGGTTTCATAAACTCCTGCTCATCACCTTGGGGACTTTCTGGAGGTGTTGTTGGAGATGTCTCTTCAACAGGGGGTGTTTCTTGTATATGCTCTACATTCTCCTCATTTTCCATGAGTTCCTGGAGTAGCCTCCTCTTCAGATATTCAGGACCTAATAAGGGAAAGAAATTCTAAACATTATCAAAAGGTCATTTAATTACGCTTATACATTTGTGGCTGCTGGTTAGTCAAGCTTAGCCTTGCCACCTCTACATCTACAATATGAATGGAAAACCTCATCCCATCATAAAGTGTGTTAATTAAAGGAAGGCTGACTCATCATTTTGTCATGCTGTGCCAAAAAGAAATGGGTAGATTAAGTCAACCTGCTGTCATTCAATGAGACATTATTTAAATTATTTTTATATCATTAATTTCATATAGCCTGCTGGAGACCTGCAAACAATATAAAAATCATACAATTACAGGAAACAATGCCATATCTACAGAAAAATCTTGATATTGGAAATGACTTTTTCATTTAACTTCATGATTGAAATGCCTGTAACCGTGTCTAAACAAACATAATCAAATGTTCTATGGAAGAGCTCAAACTTATTGCTCTCCGCTCCAACCCTCCTCTCCCCTTGCCTCAGCAAAAGAAAACAAATGTTAAAAAAAAAAAACCCACAGCACAGTAGGAGAGCACTGTGTGTGCTGGAGAGAGGGAAAAGACAAGGGGTTTTTTTTCCCCAAAAAAGATGGAATCCCTAATCTCTACTTAGCAAGCAATTGGTATGCCCGGATCTTACAATCAAGTCTCTGTTAGATTTATCCATTGTTACAATGACTGTTTGGTAATAGAATGCTATCCTTTATCAGAACCCTTTTCTTTTCATTTCCTTATAGGAAATACTAGAATACTGGTGGCAGAAGCCTAATGCTGCTGCCATCTACTGATTACCCACAGCCCAGATATGGTAGCCCTACTAATAAATAATCTCTGCCTAGCTGTTTATCTGCTGCACATAGAGATACATCACTTATATATCTTCTCAGGAATATAACTTATATATAAAGACTGGATGGGAAAAAGAATCAGTAAAGATTTGTCCTTAATGTAAAGTGAGCTGTCGGATGGGCGCATTGCTTACTAATAAGATCATCCACCTGTGACATCAAGATCTCATTGGAACCACTGGAGAAGTTGACCTGACTTAGTTAAAAGAAAGTGACTTCTGGGTTCAGGTTGCACTCTGTCTTCGTCTCACTGCATTCTATAGTATCTGCCTGTACCTTTGCCATGGATTACATTATTATTTATAGGCGAAGCAAAGCCACTCTGGTTTTCTCCACTTCTCTTTATATCCTTTCCCCACAACTTTGAACATGATTATAATGTGAACCAAGTAATTAGTTTTAATCAGCAAGATAAAATTTATGAGTATAGCTAAGATGGCGTGCAGGAAGCTTCTTGTCTTAAACCAAGGCCAGAAAAATCTTCACATTTAACTTTTAGATCAGTCTGCATTATAAATATAACTTCTACACCAGTTCAATCATCTTTTCTGTGCACATTTCCTCCAACATTCAGACACCATTAAGTAACATTTATAACTGGCAGAGCTAATGTATCAGAGATTGAATAATAGCTTTACATCTATTTTACAATTTACATCTAAATTGCTTTCAGTTTTATAAATTACAGCCAAATATGAATTACAGTTCAGAAAAGTTTTCTATCCTAGTTCTCAATGACACAGATTTTATAAAACCCCTGCATGAATTGGTATAAATAATAAAAAATATAGTTTTTGTTTGGGTCCAATATCTTCCCTTGAAATTCCACTTCAGTTGCAATAGTTATGTATTTTATTTATGTCAGTAAATAAGTACAGTACTATCAGTTGCAAAGTTTAAAACAGAATAATTACATTTGGAGAACCTTTTCTCATCTAATTAAACCAAGATATAAACCATCCAATATATTAAAACTGAAAACAATGGTTTAAATACCCTAGTTATATTGGAACCATTTAGGCATAACTAGATAAGCCCCAAATATATGGTTATAAATTACATTTATATTTATACCTTTGCCATGGGTATATGTTGCTTTAATAAGTTGATACATGATTCAATTTCGCTGCACACATGTTGTGCATTCACAATAAAGGTTTGAATTCAAATTGAATTGATTGCCTGAATGTGGCCAAACCTGTAATTTTGCTTATTTGTATGAAGATAATTTAATCTGGCCCACTGAAATTACATAGCAGACACTATTGTTATATAAATGTTGCACTATTGTACCCTTTTTAAAAACTATAACAAAAAAACCCCAGAATGTAAGTACAAAAAAATCAAAGACAAACGTTCAAAAATAATATATTACAACTGCATCTCCCCCCAGCACACAAATCTGCAATAACGGCAAAGGTACCTACATTCCTATGTTCTTTCCCACTACTTGAAAAAACCCAATGACTTAATTATTATTCCATGTCTACTCAATGTATTAAGGGTAAGAGCTTTAGACTATACTCCAATTAAAAATAGTGAGGGAGGGAGAAATGTTTTTTTCATACAATGTTGTTCTACTTGCTAAATCTTTTCTACTATTGTAAGAGAAAATGATATGTTCTTCTCCAATAGAAGAGCCCAAAGTTTTTTTTTTACCCAAAAGGAATAATGACTGGACACTGTCATAAGTTTGAATTATTTATTTAAATTTGTTATGGCTGCCTATTCAAGTAGAGTCTGGTAGTCTTACAAAATCCAAAGAAATCGATTTTTAACTAAAAACAGTTAAAAACATAAACAACCCAGACTAAAAACAGCCATAACAATAAACCATGACAGGGGCACCATCAACACCTGGATCAGAGTCAGGTTTTAAAGGTTTTCTGAAACCCAAGGAAAGTTACCATTCATGTCTCTGAGGAGCCATCTGAAGGCAGACTTCCTTGATCACACAAATGGCAGCTTTTAATAGAGGGGACCTGGAGCATAACTACACTGCCAAAATGCACCAGGTAGGTGCATTATGATAGGCAAATGTTAACAAGGCTACCATTTTCTTATGTATGGTGGGAATAATCACACTATACAATGTATACAACAGCTCAGAACTAGCATTCAAAATCACAGTATAATTTTAATCAGGTATAAGACAACCTCCAACCTGTTGGGATCATCATTTCAGAAATATTTCCTTACAGAACAGAAAAAAGAATGAACACAGGCAGGCAAAAAAAAAAAATCACAGTGGGAGTGACTTCTAGCTTCCTTTTTTAAAATATATATCAAGGTTTTTTTATTTATGCATACGTATTTTGAATACAGTGTGTCGTCTGGGCATTTCATTTTACAAAAAAGGAAAAAAAATAACAAATATTTATGATATTAGTGATGCAAATGATCATACCCATATTTATAATTACATAGGTTGTTTGTAATCATATTGTATATCAATTATAATGGCATACTTATAATTATAAACATTCATATTTTTATGCATAACAATGCTTTTTCTTCATCTTTATACATAACAATGCTTTTTTTTTCATCTACCTTGTAACCTTAACCATTGATAAAAGTTATTCCATGTCAAATAATACTCTGTATCTCCTATATTGACTTTTAGCTTCCTGTTGGCTTCCCCTTTGAGTTTCCTGGCGAGAAGCTAGCAGTGAGCATCAGATCTCTTCCTTCCTCTCTCCCTCTCTCCTTATTGTCTATCTTCCCTTCCCTGCCCCTAGGCAGGTATGTGGCTGTTGCTGGATGGGGTAGAGGGAAAGAGAGATTGTGCAAATGGAAATTGTCAAGGAACATTGAAATTGAGAATTAGAATTACATGACTGCAGCAGCATGGTGCTACTACTAGGTAACAGCCTAGTAGTGAAAAAGCAGCCACAACTTCCCCAAATTTCATTCTCTTGATCATTATGGGTCCAGGCTAGTGGTGGAATTCACATGTTTTTACTACCAGTTCTGTGGGCGTGGCTTGGTGGGCATGGCTGAGGTGTCATGTGACTGGGTAGGCAGTTTCTGTAAACAGGGCTATAAAGATTAAGCTAGAAACAACACCAGACTGTTTTTTTCCTGCCTTCCTTGCAGGATTAACCCTGTAAAGTTGAAGGAGATTTCTTCTAACATCCGGTTCTCCGAACTGCTTAGAAAATTTACTACCGGTTCTAGCGAACCTGCTAGAACCTGCTGAATTTCACCTCTGG
>JANHFJ010006191.1:172110-185962 GCA_032468195.1 Cerberus rynchops
TAGATTGGAAGATTTCAAGAAATACCATTTGCTTGCAAACAACTGATGAGACCACAAAATAGATGAAATAATAGAAAATGAAAAAGCTAAAGATGTTATGAGACTTAGAATTGAAACAGACAAGCACCTGTCACATAACAACACAGTCTTAACAGTTGATAAGAAAGACAAAAACATCTGAATAGGGCACATCGTAGTAACCTAAGACAGAAAAATAGAAGAGAAAGAACTAGAGCAAATTACAAAATGCAAAGATGTGTGAATAGAAGTACAATGGATATGACAAAAGAAAACAAAGTAATAGTATTAGTGATACCTCAGGTGCAATTCCAAAACACCTGGAACATCACTTGAACACCATTGGAACTGAAACAAAAATCATTAGTCATTTGCAAAAGGCAGCTCTACTTGAAACAGCTTACATCCTAAAACAATGCTTTTAAACCTTAAAGCAACATCTCCCTGTCCCAGGTCTTTGGCAAGGTCTTGCTAGGTGGATTAAAATGCCAAATCTAGCCTAAACATCTGGGTGATTGTGCACAAATCATGACTATAAAACTATCAAATCCTGTTTGAACATCTGACTGACTGTGCAACCAACCATAATAAAGAAAACTACACATCTCTAAAGAGGAATGAGAACATTTAGAAGTTGGAAAAAAAGAGTTGCAACAGCAAAGCAGATCACCTTCCCGTACTGATTTAATAAGGTCTGGGAAGAGGGAGGACATAACAGGATATGATTCAATAGAAAAGAAAGGAGTCATCACATGCAGAAATGGGAAGATCCATTCTTTAATTTCTCAGGCAAACATGTCTTAGCAAATATTGGTTTTTTAAACAAAGTTATATGCCAGCAATGCCTATCTTGGAGAAACCTCTCTTTCCTACTGCACTCTGAACAATAAGTAGTATAAGTGATCTGTGGCCAAATGCAAAAATATCTAACTCTAACAATGTTTACAATACTTGGAAACACTATTTACTTCTTTAAACCACTTTCACAGGCACCAGAGGCAGGAAGTCTTCATAGACGCTCCAAACAGCTGATTAAGATAAGTAAGAAAAAATGAAACTCGTATAAGGAAGGATAAGAGCAGAGGTGGGTGGGGCCAATTTCAAATTGCCACTACTGGTTTGGGTGATGTAGTGCGATCTGGCTGAATTTCACCACTGCTTTTCCAAAATACAGAGATGGAACAAAATTAGGGCCTTCTCAATAGTAACATTACTTCTTTTTCAGGCCATGAAATTGACAGAATTTTGTTATTTAACTAACAGTGCAGAAGGCATTTTTATTTCCTGGATTTTAATAGATTGTATTATTGACTTATTGTTGCAGTTTTCACTTAATTATCTGTTTAACTGTATTTCTACATGGTCTTCTGGGCATCTTCTTAGCTCTGATAATTAGACAGAATGGAAATCTTTTAAATCAATTTAACATGGCTGAATGAAATCTGGTTGTATTGAATTAAGAGAGGAGAGGATCTACCATTGAAGGAAAATGAGGTTTCTTAGTAATAGGGGCATCTGTTAGCTATTCATCCATGCAAATAATATATTTATTTTCATGTGTTAATATTCTCCCCCTTATGGCATTTAAATTGAAATGTAAAAGAGAAAATTAACAAAATATTTATATATAATTTCACTTACTCTTTTATGAAAAAAATCAGATTAATGAACAGATTTCGCATTAACCTTTAAATTCAATGAATAAGAAATATTTCAAGCCAAAGGAAGGAAGAAACCTTTGCCTCAGAATTAATTATAAGGAGATCCTGTTTCAAAAACTTTCACATAGTACACAAGCTTGTGGAAGTTAGTTTTTTAAAATACTGCTTAAATTGTCTGATGCATACACCATATAAAATTTTATTTCAAAATAGATAATTTACATTAAAGAATATTAGAACTGAAATAGCAAGGACATGGAAGGGGAAAGCTAATGAGACACCTGGAAAGAAAATGGGAAGGAGCTGGTGTGGAAAACTCCTAGTTTTATCCCCAGGGACTATTCAAAGAATGATGGGGAAATCCAGATTACCAATCTGGATTATTATTTTTGTATATCTGGGAAACGCTCATACATATCTCTGGATAATTAATGCCCAATTACCCCTACAGTTAGTCAAGCATGTTTTGTGGAAAGAGACTCAAGAAAATAGTGCAGTCTAACCTCAGCATTTTTGAAGGACAGTCTAGAGAATCTAGATCATGTGGTCGAACCTTGGCAATAAAATAATCCTTGGTGCTTGCTTGAATGATCTTTAATCATACACTACCCCCACTCCAATTTCAAATTGGGATGTCATCAATTAATTGTATGGGATAATCTCTGGAATATGGAGGTAGGAAATACTATTCTATAGTGAGTCATTTGCATCCTTGGAGCCAGTTATAGAAACTAGCTCTTTGATGAATGCCATTTAGCTTCTTGCAATTGTACTGTGCAGCAGCATGCAATAATATTTTATTCCCAATGATAGTTTGAGAAAATCCAAAAGGAGTCTTTCACTGCTTAAGAATCAGCTCTGGTCCTCTGTGATATCATGACATTTTCTGTGTTTATTAGCTGGCCCAATTTATTTCTGCCTCAGCTGTAGTGTAGCCTGAATTATTGGATGGATGGATGGATGGATGGATGGATGGGTGGGTGGGTGGATGGATGGATGGATGGATGGATGGATGGATGATCAATGGAATTCTTCAGGTCTTATGGGCATGTTTTCTGGTAGACCAAACTCTTGCTTCTCTCACCTCACAGATTTCAGCTGCCATAGCTTTCTGTTCACAGATCCTTAAAGGGAAAATGTGACATGATGGATACACAAGTCCTTTCACAGGGAATGTGGAGATAGAGAAATAGATTCCATGAAACCAGACAAAATACTACTGTGCTGCTGCTGATTTCTCTTCAAAATAAAATTGACCTGGCCTTTTGCCCATTTTCAGATTAACAGATTAACAGAGTTGGAAGGGACCATCTAGTCCAACCCCCTGCCCAAGCAGAAGACCTACACCATTTCTGATAAATGGCAGTCCAATCGCTTCTTGAAAGCTCCAGTGATGATGCTCCCACAACTTCCGAAGGCAAGCTGTTCCATTGGTTGCTTGCTCTCACTGTCAGAAAGTTTCTCCTTATTTCTAGGTTAAATGTCTCCTTGATCAGTTTGATTATTCCTGATCTGGCCTTCAGGTGCCTTGGAGTTGCTTGCAATTGTTCTTATGGAAAGAGGTAAAATTCACAAGGATTTTATTTATTTTCTTTGACAGGGGAAGAGTTGGTGTTCAATGGTTAATGATTTTTTTCCTTAGGGACTGTTCAAGGGTGGTTGGGAAAATGCTAAGTAGTTTTTTGTCTCCCGCACCCCATGTTATATAGAATGAGATAAGGAATAATGTTCTTTTATTCTAGGACAGTGTATTTCTATACCTTTACAAACAATCTTCAGCATCCTGTTCCTAGTTCTTGTATCTCCTCCACTCCAGCAATATACAACACAGGCACAGCTTCTAAGAAAAACACCACCTGAATTCACAAAATTGCTGACACCTGATCCTTTTTGTAAACTTTTAAATGTAACAATAAATAGTGGCTTCACGTCCTCCCTTTAACAGCATAGGCTCAAAAAAACAATGATTTTGCAAATTTCATTTTCATTTTCATTTTATTAGATTTATAAACCGCCCCTCTCCCAAAGGGACTCGGGGCGGTGTACAGCCATCAGTAAAACAGACATGAATTCCTTAAAAAATCAATTAAAAGAATTAAATCTATGGCCAATCAGTTTAAAAATTACAATTAAAAAGTTTAAAAAAATTAAAAATCAATTTAATCATTTAACAAACCCCATTACTTTAAAATCAGTTAATATACTTTAAAATTCATTAAAAATCATTTAACCCTCAAGGTATCAGGCCAGGCCAGCAAGTTGAAATAGATGGGTTTTCAGGGCGCGTCGGAAGACCCGGAGATCCGTAATAACATACATACATTCATACATACATTGCAAAGTTTGCACACACACACTCATTTATATACAGAGGGAGAACTGTGTACATGTTCAGCTGCAATTTAATAAGACACACATCTGGAGAGATTAAATATTGCATTCTACTCCAAGGCCTTCATGTCACCTCTTTTCAGGAATAAGAACTGAATTATTTCCCCTCAACATTGTAGCTTTGGACTCTTAGCCCACATAACATGTTGTCCATGCCCCATCTGGGAAGGAACTGGCAGCCAACCACATCTTAGCCAGCCTTACCTCCATCAGCATAGGTCTCTGTACCATATCCATCTTGCAGCCCGTTATTCCAGGTACCTTCATACTTTGCTCCATTGCTGACATTCTGCCTTATCCCATATCTTCCCTTGAAACCATGGGTCCATTCACCTTTGTAAAGCCATCGTCCTTTGGTTTCAATCCCTAAACCATGTCGCTTTCCTTGAGACCAGTAGCCCTCATAGGTGTTGCCACTAGGCCATGTGTATACTCCCACCACTTCAAAACCATAGTTCCAAGAGCCAGAGTATTCGCCCTGACCTTTGGGGCCAGTACAGATGCCATGCCCGTGGGCTTTGCCACCTTCCCAGCCCCCACAGTAGGCTCCTCCATCATCAAAGTCAAACCTTCCACCACTCATGGTGCACCACCAAAGTCAGAAAGCCAGAGATTTCCACTCTTCTTTTTTGCTCCTCTTTGCCTTCCTCTTCTCTTCTTTCTCTCTCACCTGTTTAGCCAGATTACGGCTCCATTAATGGAAGTACCATAGCCTGATTCAACGGCTGCGTAGCCAAGTTCAGATGAACCATTCTCCAAGAGCCCAAGAAAAGGAAATTACTGTGGGATCCAAATTCCTGTTGACAGATGGGGCCAGGGAACTCAGAAAGTTGCCCTGTTTGGTTCTACAGAACCATTACCCAAGAAGGCACGGAGATGTTGATTTGGAGATGCAAACTACTCCTTGGCCTTGGAAAGAATAGGCTTGAAGTCTCCCCTCAGCTGTACAGTTCTAAACTTTACATCCTCGATCAGAAGTCGGGGCAAGGGTTGTAATTCTACCCGCTCCCTCCACTACAGTAGTTGTAGTTTTATATCTTTATATCACCCTTGCAGCCTCCTCAAAAATCCCCCCAGGATCCATTTCTTAATCCGAATCTAATCTAATCTTAATTCTAATCCAATTCTTAAAGAGTCCATGCAGCTCTGCAGGAGAGCTGCTCTCTTTAATCTTCTTGCCGGGCTGTACCTATCCCACGGCTCGCTTCCTCGTTGCTTCTCCTCCTTCTCTTGGTTCCTATGCCCCTCCACACGAGGTCTCGGTCCCGGTCTCGGTCCCGGTCCTATGCCAGCGTTTTTACTGCCCCGTGGACTGTGTACGGCTCCGACTCCCCTCCAGTCTCTTCCTATTTTTCGCCTCCTCCTCCTCCTCCTCCTCCGCCAAGGAAAAGGTCAAAGCTGCCCTAACAAGGCCATCGGCTCCCTAGAGCTGCTCCTAAAATAGACCCCCCTCGCCCAGCCCCCTTTCGAGGACCCTTTTACGGAGGACAGAGGAAACACCCCTTCGAGGCCGGAATAAAAAAAATTAATAATCCTCGAGGAGGAGGAGGAGGAGGAGGAGAGGGACCGAGGAAGCAAGTGTGTACTTTTAAAAATAGCAGCCTGGGAACGACGGAGCGGGGGAGGAGGAGGAGTGGGGGGGGGGGTCGCGGTTCTGACCGGCTGTTTGCGCCGAAGTTTTTTTTCCCAGTAGGGCTAAGCCAGAAACGACTTCTAAGGCCGAGGGTGGGGACAAGGAGGGCATGAATGGATCCATCAACGGGATGGTTAGGAGGCAGGCTTGGAAAGCGGCACGACAATCCGGGTTTTGTGAATTTGGCTGGGAAGGCGACGGGCTCTCTTCGGATGCTTCGGGCGTCCGTCGGTGGAGTCGCCGAGATAACAAGATTGCTTCAAAAATTGCCCGGGGGTGGGAGGGAAAATTGCGGCTGTGTGTATTACTTGTTCTTTTTTTCCCCCGTTGCTCATTAAGACAATACCGGAGGAAGTCGGCTTTCCTTTGGGGAGCGCCGCGCCCGCAAGGCGTGCTTCCTCCCCGCCGACCTTCTCTCTGTGCCGCGGGGGAGCCCGGCCAGGTGCAAATCCGGAGAATGGCTTTGAAAAGCCGCGGCCGGTCCTTTTATTTTTATTTTTTATTTTAGTTTTGCCTTCAGCCGCAGATTCTGCTCGCGACTAATTCATTCGCCCCTGAGGGGTGCGAGTAGTAGTGGAATTTGATTTATTTTACTACCGGTTCTGTGGGCGTGGCTTGGTGGGCGTGGCTAGGGGAGGTCATGTGACTGGGTGGGCAGTTTCTGTAAGCAGGGCAATAAAGATGAGGTTAGAAACAACACCAGAATGTTTCTTTTTCCTGCCTTCCTTACAAGATTAACTCTGTAAAGTGAGAAAAAGCAAAAGATTTCTTGTAACAATCGGTTCTCTGAACTGCTTAGAAAATTTACTACCGATTCTAGCGAACCTGCTAGAACCTGCTGAATTTCACCTCTAGGTATGAGCCTTTAATATGCCTTGGTTACTCAGAACTCAGAAAATAATACTCTGTGCTCCTTGCTTTCACAGATCTCTTCCTCTGCCATTACAGCTGCAATCACAGGATTCAAGTGTTGAATTGGGATGGGGAGGGACCCTAATTCCTTCCTTAATGGTAACTTTGGGTCAGTCAGTTTCTCTCAGGCCAATCTATCTTGCCAAGCAGTTGCTGTACATTTCCTTGAAGAGTGACTACACAGAACAGGGTTTTTCAGCCCTAGATACTTGAAGATGTGTGGGCTTCAACTCCCAGAATTCCCCAGACAATTGAAGGCCATAGAACTGTGATGGGGAACCTATGGCACAGGTGCCAAAGGTGGCACACAGAGTCCTCTTGCTGGGCACACAAGCTGTTGGCCAACTTATCTCCAGCTGAGCATGCCCATGCGATTGCACATGTACACATGTACAATTGCAGAGACCAGCTGGTCTTCGGGCATCCGCTGTGCACGCATGTGATTGCAACAGGAAATCCACCTAGTTTTTGGAGCTCTCCCGCACATGCAGACGCAATTGCTCGTGTGTGCATGAGTGCCTACGTGCAGCATGCATGCATTGCATGTGTGCTGCATGCACAGATGGTGTGGTTGCATATGCAGCACACATGGAGGAGTTGCAAGTGCAGATGGGACATGCAAAGCATGTACTTTTCGGCACTGTAAATAAAAGGTTCGCCACCACTGCCATAGTTCTCCAGTTTGAGATATATTAGTGTAAACACAGCAGCTAGGAAGTGATTGAATCTGAGCCCACACAATGCATTATGATCAAGAGATGAGACATTATGATCAAGAGATGAGAATTCAGCCAAGGTACTTTGGGGTTAAAATGGTCTCTTTTTCTGACCCTAAATAACTGGTTTATGAGCTGGCCTAACCCATTGGGTCTAGAAATGACCTGGTTATGTTTGTTGTGTGAACAGTGCACCAGAAAACTTGGTGCAACTATCGTTTTTTCTCCTCAACAAAAGGTTTTGTTCAGTAAAAATACATGGTTTTCCCATTTGAATAGGGGGAATTAAATTTCATTTACAATGGCCGTAAGTGAAATAAAGTACCCAAAGAAATACTCCAATTGTAATTCTTTAGAAAGTCAAAACAATTACAATTATAAATAACAAAATCGTAAAAATGCACATATGCACCGAAGACAAATTCCTTGTATGTCCAATCACACTTAGCCAACAAAGAAGTCTATGTCTATGTCTAAAAAAGCAAAACTCTTTAGAAAGTTTAAAAAACCCAATTATGGCAAGAATTCTAAACTCTTTTGGACAAACGGCACATTTGAATTTTAAAGCATCAAAGTTGTAATCACAAAATTAATGTTAGAAAATTTCTAATAGAGCCAGTCTAAAAATACTTTCACAGTAAGACAAATGGGTAACACTAAATAATAATTTGTTTGGTATCTTATATGGGAGAAACAAGTCTGAGTTCCCAAGCACAAAATTTTTATTTTTAATTCATAATCATCTTGTGCGTATGTTTAGTATTTCACACATGACACATGTTGCCAATTTGGAATATAGATCAATTTCAGCCTTCACTTAGAAATACTTCAAATGGAAAGTTGGTTAAAGCTGATATTTGATACATGTATATTGAGGGGTTTCATTATTAAGCGCCAATGTGATTTGTCATATTTGCTCTTTGTTAGTTATATTTCTTTTAATTGTAAAGCTAACCTCATAAACTTTCACTAGTACGCATATCTTTATAATTGCAGAATCTAAATGAGAAACGTCTATTTCTATTGCAAACTTACTACAAAACTTATTAGAGAAAACTAATAGGTAACCATAATTTATCTCATAACCAAAAGATCTCATTTTTCAGTGGCTGAAATCAATTTCTGAAATATTCAACCCAGAGAACTCCCCCTGTATTATGCCAGCTGAAAGCATGATTATTTCCTGAGAATGTACAGGAAACAGGTGGCCTTATTCAAGACCAGAGGAAAATGTGGAGATGTTACTTACCGTATATAGTCACTTCCAACATTTAGTGCCAAGAATTCCACGTTAGTTTCTATGAGGTAATTGCTTGCACAGTGCAAAGTACACAATACAGAAAATGCTCAAAGAAATTCATATATTTGCAATGAATTTCCATCTACAAAACTTGCTTGTCCGAATTGTGAAAGAAATTCATTTCAAGCACCTCCAGTCACCTATTGTTGTGATTTGCAATTGGGTTTTTTTTTACAACCCTAAATAGTGTTGAAGCTGCACAAAAAGCAGCTCAATAATGTTCATATAACAGAGAAGCAATTAACCGTGGTTGACTCAGTACAGTTGCAAATAAATGTTTATCTCAAGAGCAGCATCTTCCTAGGTAGTTATTAGATCCTTGCTTAGTTAGCAGTGTAAAATATAGGGAGTTCTGGGCCAGAAAACAAGACACCTCAGAACAAAGTAGTGGCTGCCTTCCCCTTGATTTACAATTCCTAGAATCTCTACCTAGTATTCTGACTAAATTCTGTGGATTTTATTTCCCAAAATATCTGGACAACACTAAACTGAATTATGAGAAAACATCAAGCAAACTTTAGCCATTGCCACATTAGGTGTAAGAAATTGGGTAGATTACAGATAGTTCTCAACTTACAATTATTTGTTTAGTGACTATTTGAAGTTACAACCACACTGAAAAAAGTGACATGACCATTTTTCACCTGACCATCCACATGGTCACACGATTGAAACTTGGACGTTTGGCAACTGGTTCAAATTTATGAGAGTTGCAACACCCCCATGGTCACATGATTAAAATTCAAACTCTTGGCAACTGACTCATATTTATGCTAGTTGCACATGTTCAACATTTTTTTGACCTGAGAAGCAAAGTCAATGAGAAAGCCAGATTCGCTTAAAAACGGTGCTACTAATTTAACAACTACAGTGATTCACTTAACAGATGTGGCAAGGTGGTAAAATGGGGGCAAAACTCACTTAACAAATGTATCGCTTAGCAACGTAAATGTTGGACTCAATTGCGATCATAAACCAAGGACTACCTGTACTTATGTGACATATAATGCTTTTAAGGTTGGCTTCCACAAAGATAGTTTTATCAAGGGGGAACTGAATTATTTCACCTTTGAATTAATTTCTGGTTTTAACTTATAGACATATTTATGAATTGGAAGTAGAAGGTTAACAAATAACCCAAGACTCCATGCAAGTGACTGTGTCTTGAAAATAGTTTTTTTAGTATAAGTTTGCCAAAACACATTTCTTTCACATGTAATCCGTATAGCTTAAATGTATTGTCTCTAGCACATTGTCTCAGAAATAAGTATTGAAATTGGCTTTAGAGCCATATTTGAGAAATAAATTGCAAGTAAAATGAACAGAATAGTCTCTGCATAAGTATGAAATGTAGAAAAAATTGTGCCACTCTAATATGGAGCAAAGCTGACCTCTAATGGCCACATATGTGGTTGAATATTAATATCTCCCATTGTTCATTAACCACAAAATCCAAATATTGATTCTGTGGAAGGATTTCCTTTAGAAAGTGCACAAACATGGAATGTATATTGCATTTAAAAGAAAACAGAGAAAAATATTACTGATTTCTATAATTTCAGATAATGTATTGAACAGATTTCAGGAAAAGACGTGCATTAGCAACAAAAAGTCAAATTGAAATACTCAATGCTGTGCTTTTGATCATTTAAAATGTGTGCTTATGTACAATTACACATATAATGCATATACATAGTTACGTACACAGTCAATAGAACATATACTAATATACAGTACTTGGCCTCAGATGTGGAAAGTGCTTGAATTCACTCTAGATTGTTTTATAATTCACCGTCTGTAAAAATGTTAGCCAGTTAATCCAAAAAGCCAATTGTGGCTATACCTACAAAAGTTGTGTAATTTCCTAGGGTTACTATTGGGAGCCCTATGATTTAGAATTTATTTTAATTGTTGATCTATTAAAAACAAGAAGTCTGCCTGAAATGCAACGTGATTTTATTATAAGCACAGAGAGCAAACTGCTTCTGAGATGGAGCATGATTCAGGGCAGATATCAAAGCCCTTTGTTGGCTAGGGTCAGGTATACATCATTTCTGCCATGTGGGACATTTCCTTAGGGATATGCAGGAAGTATTCCATATAACCTGAAAGGTCCTCAATAGTCACATCATCTACATGAGCTCTGGCTTGCTCAGAGCAAGATTTGAGAGAACTGGAGGAAATTCTTGATGTGAGCTGTGGGTTGTTCTGCACATGTGCTGCTCTTTCAGATACACACTGGAGGGAGTTTTGTATGTCAGAAAACCGGTACACATTCAGGTTTTGCCATTGCTTACACTGGCATTCATTCCTTACACATGCACAAAAATTCCCTTTATTTTGTTCAGACACAGACTGGAAATCAGAAAGATCTGAGACCTTACGAATTTCTGTGGGAAGAACACTACCAATATTTTCAGAAATATTCTTTGGTATTCCAATCATGGATGCCTCAGTATCTTTAACAACTGATTCTTTCTTGCCAAATTCTAGAGGATGACTTCCCAGTTCATTTTCAGAAAATTTCTTTGGCACATCAAAATCTTTGTTGCTTTGAAAAGCATCTGTTAGGTTCTTGTGCATGGATTGGCTACAGGAAGGCATTTGTTTAGTGCAGTGGATGAATTTAGGAGGATGGAGTACTGGAGACTTTGATCGTCGGCAACGTTGGGCTCGAATTGTTCCTCTCAAAGGTTTTTTCAAACACCTGCAGGATGAAAATAGAAAGAGCTAAGTAATTCACACTGCAAAGGAATTGCTAGCCCACTTACAAGTGCGCAAAATGTCATCAAACTTCCAACCTTGAAACTCCTTCCAAAAAGCTCAGAAAGGACTTTTATTTCAAATTCCAGAAGTGGCCCAATCTATAAAAGGATCTCAGATTACTTCAGGGCATTTAGAACAGTCAGAAACTCTATGACTCACTCTGCAATCCACAAGGAAAATATTTTTTAAAATGTGTGGTATTCTCAGATATTGGACAGAAATATTTTTCTTGCTATTAAATCAAACTATCGCATCTTTCACCACTTTTATTTATCTTTTTTTTCACAACTGATCATTCTACGATGTTACATGGGCCAGGATATTTAACAAAACACTTTCGTATTTCTTCATCTTAAGTATTAGAATCAATTCCTCTTACCAGTGCCAACTTTCTTTAGATCCAAATGTTATCTTTACTTTGGATTCATCTGTACTTTCTACAAATGTTTTTGGAGATGCCCCCTCATTCACAGGGAGAGAAGCAGTGGATCTGAAGCATGAGAAAAATATGTCAAAATAAGTTTATAATTTAACCTCAATCAATATGCATTGCATAATTCACAATATAATTGCCACTGCAAATATACAACATTTACAACCAGCTTTCTCACTACTATTCTTTGTATCTACAGCATTTTGAATTATTCTGAAATTTAATGGAAAAAATGAATTGGAGGATAGCTACCTATTTTACAAGAAAAAAGTATAGCACAGTTGCATTTATTTTAGAAAATGTATATGTGCCTTTTGTTCATATGAATTTTGGACAGCTAACAATAGTAGCAATAGCACTTAGACTTATATACCACTTCGCAATGCTTTACAGCCCTCTCTAAGCATTTCACAGTCAGCATATTGTCCCAACAATCTGGGTGCTCATTTTACTGACCTCGGAAGGATGGAAGGCTGAGTTAACTTTGAACTGGAGAGAATCGAACCTCTGGCATTCATCAGAATTAGCCTGCAGTACTGCATTCTAACTACTATGCCACCATGGCTCAGTCAACTTGTACTAATATAAACTAGTAGTAAACATAATAAAATCTTTATAAATCATGCAAAAATCCCCAACAGAAGCAAAATAATTGTAGTACAATAACCAAGAAACCAAACTACATATTTGGACTCATCTAACATCCTGGCCAAACCACTGGGAAAGGCCAGATCTTCAGACTTCCAGAAGGTCAAGTGGAACCCTTCATATTTCGGAAGTGGGGGAGGCTGTTTTGTAGGGTAGCCATAGCAGAAAAGAAGGCCTTTCTCCTCATATGTTTAATAAGGGGACTTAGAGCATCAACCCTGTCAGAGCTGATGGGATAAACAGTCCTACCAGTAACTAGCCCTAGATATCAAAAGATTTTAAAGCTAGCACCCTGAATTACACCTAAAAACATACTGGGAAATACGGCATTTAAAAGTGACCTGGTAATATCATTGAATATTTCCTTTGTAGCTTCCCAATTTGCAATCTGCTTGTGAAAAGAAAAAGGTTATGGATGAAGAAACAGGTGTTTGAGATCACTAACCTTGATGGCTTATTTGGCATTTTATAAAATTGTTTTTGTGGAAAAAAACAATAAAATAGCAGTTTTAGGGCCAGAGAAGCCAAGCACAAAACATTGTAATGACACCACTGTTCACTTTATTTAGGAGTTTGATGGCACAGTGGGTAGAATGCAATACTGCAGGCTACTTCTACCGACTGCCTGCAGGCCGGCAGTTTGATTCTCATTAGCTCAAGGTTGACTCAGCCTTCCATCCTTCTGATTGGTAAAATGAGGACCCAGATTGTTGGGGGCAGTATGCTGCCTCTGTACACTGCTTAGAGAGGGCTGTAAAGCACTGTGAAGCAGGATATAAGTCTAAATGCTATTGTTATTTGTTTTTATTTATGTATTCATTTTATTCAGAAGATGCCACCTGACTCCAACACTCTACCTCACCGCATAAAAATATTGTTTATAAATATACTATAAAAAAGTATATGACAAGGATATCACAAACGGCAGATTTAGACAATAGCAGCAAACATATGTAATATAATTGTATTATATTCAGTTCCAACTACCCTAGCCCAAAGCCTGGGAGAACAGCCAGGTCTTAAGGCCTCTGGAATGCCATCAAGGGCTTAGCCACCCAGGAGAATTCAAGAGTTCAGAATTTACTAAGTGCTCTAAACCCACAAAAAGGACATTGTACCTGGAAGCATAACAGAAATAGTAAAGTTTTGAGTAATTTAGAGAACAATCTGATCATATATATTTCACTTCTCCTCAGGATCAAGGTAACAGGTGACAAATCTGAGTCTTCTTTTATATTTTATACTGCAAAGATACACTCAGTTTCTACTAATTAATTACACTGTTACTTACCGTTCTGAATCAACTCTTAGTTTTTTGAAAGCTGCCTGGAGATTTTCCTCATTCTCCAACATTGTTAAGCGAACAATCCACTG
>JANHFJ010006191.1:495341-507292 GCA_032468195.1 Cerberus rynchops
AAATAAATAAATAAATAAATAAATAAATAAATAAATAAATAAATAAATAAATAAATAAACAAACTAACTAACTAACTTTAGGCTATGTTGCAACATGAGCCTTGTTAATAGCAGTATGAGCACTTAGATTTACCTACCACTCCATGGCGCTTTAGAGCATTCCCTGAGCAATTTAGAATGTCAACATATTGCCCCCAACAATTGGAGTTCTCATTTTACGACCTCTGAAGAATGGAATTTTACAACCTCTGAAGAATGCAAGGCTCAGTCAACCTTGAGCCCTTCAGGACCACATTCTAGTCTGTGGAGAGTTAGCAGTACTGCATTCTAAACACTGTGCCACCATTATATGCTTAATAGCATACAAAAGTTTTCCAATTTTTTACAATGCCACATATATTGATTAATTATATTACAAACAAATGAACAGTGCTGGTACTTGCTTTATGTTTTGTCAAAATAATTAAAAGAAAAGAGAAAGAATTTAATACATCAAGATTATGGCATTTCTTTGTAAGTATTTGGTTAATTTAAAATATTTAATAATATAAGTCTCCAAATGTTTTAAGAAGAAGCTAACTATATTTTTAACAAACTGCTCTCTACTGTATTAATATTGACTTTTGGTAAAGTTATAAAATAGCAAAACTTTCCTTTATAATTCAAGATATGGGAGACAAATATAGGTTAATATTTCATTCCAGCATGAAATCTCACAGAGATGAATGACTATATAAACGCGAAAAAGCAGAGGTGAAATTCAGCCGGTTCACTGAAGAAATCTCTTGGTTTTTTTCCCCACTTTACAGGGTTAATCCTATAAATAAGGCAGTTGTTTCTAGCCTAATTTTTATTGCCTTGCTCACAGAAACTGCCTCTCCCCTTATTACATTGTAACTTTGGGAAGTTTAATTCTGTGCTTGGTGATATTTAATCCTGTGGCCACGCCCACAGAACCAGTAGTAAAAAAAATTAAATTTCACCACTGGTGCAATAACTAATTTGGCGCAGTGGTTAATTACTTTTTAATTTAGTTTCTTGTACAGTGAATGCAGGAGCTTCCCCTCCTAAGGTGCCATAGGAATGTAATAGGGGTTTGCAGTTAAATACATGGGCACAGCATTATCAGGCTTCCACAAGAAGTCGACCAGGGTCCTAAATTGCTTTGAACTAATTTGAATAATTATTGCAAATCAGGCCTAGGAGGGTGAATGAACCTAATTACTTGTGACTTATTCAACAGCCAAAGTGTAACACTGGCTTAGTCTGACAGATGAACCTTTGCTAATACCTAAGCAGTTGCTTTTCTTAAAAAACGTCCATTTGCCCATCTAATCCAGAATAATCTAGCTAGATCTTTTGGTGATAAGGGAAATGTCCAGATATTTTTTTTAATCCATTAATTTTTTTAGTTATATTAAAGTCTTACATATATGGTTTTACATGCAAAGCAGGCGTATTGCAGATGAAGAGATGTTCTTATTCCTTTCACAAGAAATATATTGCTATATTTATTGTTTGGCACTCTCCTATGGTTGCTGAACAATACAAGGCTGTGAAGTTATCTTATTTATCATATTAAGTCTCTTAGAGTGTAATAACTATTGAAAGACATGGATGATGAGTATAATATTTCCTTTTTTTTAAAAAAAGCCCAGTTTTGTTGCATATTATATGGGAATAGTAGGTGTTTCTGTAAACACAGATTGTCTTGCTAATGAAAAAATTTAAAATCTTATTATGCAGTAATTGGAAACAGAATATCTATGCTTGCCTGCCTGCTGATGATTTAATCTCAGTATGTGGACCAGACACCTGATTTGATTCTGGGTTTATTCTAGTATTTCAGGGGAGGGGGGGAAATCCCCTTTCCTTGAATCAGAGGCTGTCTGCTTCAACTTTGGGCCTGATTTTTGTCTCCCAGCAACTAGCAATGGAGAAACCATAAATGGCTGCATCTTTTTCAACAAATGTATTTACTGTGAAGAAGTATATCTGAAGAATCAAGTTGCCTAACTTTAAAAAAAATGGATGTCAGAGATTTAGATCAAGGCCCCTTTAAGTGTTTTTTTAAAATGCCATTATTGTTATTTTTAGAATTGATTTAGCAACCAATTTTAGCAATCAAATTTAGAGAGATGTTAATTTGATGGTGGGGAGGGAGAATTTATTAATTCCACTTATTGTTTAATGGGCAAAGTCACTGTGGAAGTTTAAGGCAGGGAACCTGCAAATTACCAAACAAAAGAAGGAGGTTTTTGTTATTTTAACTTCTCAATGCTTATAGTTACCAGGTGCTGGACAACATTAAAACACTTCTTATGCAATTACTCTAATAACCCACCTAAAGTAATACAAAATTAAATATTAAAACCTATAAACAACAGAGTTTAAATAATGTGGATGCAGCAGCAGCATGAAACATCAAATGTCTATGAAATGAAAAATGATTTCAACAACATTGAAGTAAGTTTTATACTCATTTTAATGAATTTGTCTGGAAGACTGTTGAAACAATTGTTTTAATTTGGGTATGTTTTCTAAAAAGATATAAGTGCTCAGGTCCATTTTGTTACTACATATGGATGGTGCCTAAACTTTTCCAGTGGTTCCTTACGTTCATCCAGAGGGACCATCTTCATGAGAAAAGATATTCTGTATTCTTCCTTCTAATATTTCTGTACTTGCTCTAAAGTAAAGAATTATTTCAAATTAAAGTGTGACTTTATTCCACTCTTTAGGGCTGTGCACAAAATGAGGAAACTATCCTCCTAAACCATTTCAGGCCAGCTCTATGTCTATGGAGATTCTCAGTCGTTCTGGTCATGGTTGTCCCAAAGGTGCTTTTTCAAGGGGCAATTGGATTTTCTGTTTTTTCTTTGAAGACATTTCGCTTCTCATCCAAAAAGCTTCTTCAGCTTTCAGAGCTGAAGAAGCTGAAGAAGCTTCTTGGATGAGAAGTGAAACGTCTTCAAAGAGAAACCAGAAAGTCCAGTTGCCTCTTGAAAAAGTGCCTTTGGTTCATTCAATTCAATTCAATTGAATCCTTTATTATCAATGCACAACGTATGTGCAGCGAAATTGAATGAGCCTCGATCGGTACAATCACACAAAGCACAGGACACAAAATACATTCCAATACAGAATATATCTCCAGACTTATAAACAAATCCCTGACCCTGGGCTGACACACACACACACACACACACTATTCCATCGGTATGTATGTATTGCACATTGCACTGTCACTGTGAGTCTGTTGTATTGAGTCTAGTCGTTGTGTTATGTGGCATTTAGAAGTCGGACGGCCCATGGATAGAAGCTATTTTTCATCCCATTTGTCCGGCTGGCTATGCTTCTGTATCTCTTGCCGGATGGTAGGAGTATGAAGAAGTGCTGTCCAGCGTGAGAGTCATCCCTAAGGATTTTTCTCACTCTGTTGAGACAACGGGACCTGGCGATTTCCTCCAGTGGGGCCAGCTATGGTTTCATAGAATTGAAATTCAGAGTGTGGCGTAGTCAAGACTGGTCTCTCTTGTACCACAGAGATACATCCTTCCAACTCAATCTTCCCAGCATGTGCCTCCCTTTCTCTCTCCTCACCAACTGTTGCTGATCTCAATGTCTTCTCCCTGCTGCCCACACCTGCTTGGACCAAAATATCCTCATTTTATTCTGAGCACAGACAAAACAGGTGCTTCTGTTCAGGCACAAGCTGTTCCATACCCAGGATTTTTTCTGCATATACCTATTTCTGGCTTTCTCCCTTTTCCCATCAGAGGGCTTTATAGGAAAAAAAAATTGAAACAATCAAGTTTTATCAATAATGTCTCACCCTTTATCCCCCTATCCTTTAAAACAGTGTTTTTCAACCTTGGCAACCTTAAAATCTTAACCTTAAGATCACATCTTAAAAATTGCCTTGGTTGAGAAACTCTCCTCTAGAGCATCAAATCGTATACAAAACATATCTGCTTCAAGTTTTGTTTTTCCATAGGAATCCTGTTTTATTTTTCCTGTCAATACTAAATCTAGGGCAGATTTATGCCTTAACCCTGGCTAAAAGAAGAGGGAACAGATTATAGGAAAGATCTTGGAATCTTAAAATGCATTTATCCAGAGTCCAAACTGCTGGACTGGGTAGACTTTCTATAATAATGTAATTCTGATTCTCTTGCTCATTACAACTGGAACAAGGGATAATTGACATCATGGCTTTTAGACTTTTATTGAAATAATGAAAATATTTAGAATACCTGAGGGACCACCTGTTTTTTCCTATATGGGAGGACAGATTCATTGTGTGTCTCATGTTTAGGCCATAACACACCCATCTAGTTTTTTTTTTAATCTGACTAATCAAATTAGCATGTTCCCATGTGCATTCTGAATCAGAAAGCAGACAATCATATTTTCATCTAACGGGAAGAACAAAACAAGCCATTTTGGTACATTGTTTGCAAGTACTTTTCAAAAAATCCACTTTTAATTCAGCTTCAGTGTGCTAATAATTTATGAAGAAATAAGTGGGTCAACATACTTGATACGTTGCTAAAAATAGCAACTGCTATGTAAACGACACTGCTACAATTAGCTATGAGGGGATTTAAAAATACAAATTGTCTTAAAATACACTCTAATAACACATGCTGTAATTATTTTGAGAGCTTTCTTTGTTCAGTGATCTCAATAGATTGGTATTTGCATTTCTACCTTGAATTAATCCTCTAGAAATGTGAGGCGGAGTGAGAGGGCTGGACCAACTGGATTTTTTAATTTTTAATTTAATTTGCTAAAATTTCATTTCTCCCCTGACTTGCTTCAATGATCTAATTATGAATGTTACTGAATATTTAAAATTAAGCATATTTTGAGATAACGCTTTCAGGTTTTTTTTAGAAAATATGAAAGTATTTTTCCAATGTTCAGATGACTGGACAACAGAAATGGATTCCTCATCTTTTAACTTTACAAAGATACATTTATAGTACCCATTTCTCAATGGACTAAAAACTTGGACCTTGTAAATGAATTCCTTATGGACAAGATTATAATATGATTGTCCTTTATTGAAATGTTTGTTTAAATTCTCTATCCTCATAGATATGCATGAGATGCCTTAAGTCCCCCCCCCTTTTTCTATTTTTTCTACTGTTTAGTTAAATAAAAACAGGATGGGAGGGCAAAAGCACAACCCCACCTAGGGATACCATAGCAAGATTGCAAAACTTCAGAAATCCGCTCCATTGAAATCATAAGATTAATCTTTTATTTATTTGATGTCATCCAGTGCTTGTCCAGATGCTTGCAGTATAGATGTAAACTCATATTAAACATAGTAAGAAATATTCAAATATAGAAATTTGTGACCATTCAAAGTTACAACGGCACTAAAAAAAGGGACATGACCATTTTTCACACAATCATTGCAGCATCCCCTTGGTCATGTGATCAAAATTCACACACTTGGCAACTGGTTCATATTTATGACGGTTGCACTGCCCTGGGGTCACATGATCAGCTTTTACGACCTTTTAACAAGCAAAGCCAATGGGGAAGCCAGATGCACTTAACAACCATGTTGCTAACTTAAGAACTGTAGTGATTCCCTTTAACAACTGTGTTGGAAGAAATATGCATCTGGGTTCAGTTCCAAGTGGGGAGAAATACACTGGAAAAATGGAGGCTATTTGGAAAGAAGGTTTATTGATGGACAGGTCCACATGGTTTGAAGTCCTGGGCAAAAAAAAAGAAGAAGAAGAAGAAGACATTGCGTGGAGAGAGCAGGAGATTTATAACCTCTCTTGGGCTTTGAATTTGAGCTTGTTTATTCTGATTGGTTGTCAGACTCCCAGGGTTTATCCTATCATGTCCTGAGGGGCCATGTCTTAATCCTATCACCCTGGAGCTGAAGGTGGTGGGGCAGGCAGGGAGCTGCTTTGTCTTTAAATACATGTTTCTCCTTTTCTCATCCAGGGAAATATAATATTCTGCCTTTTCTTAGGAGAGGGATGTGTGCTAACTTTCTACAACTGTAACAAGAAAGGTTTAACAAATGTTTTACCTACGGTAGCAACATACATGTTGAATTGTGATTGATACCTGTATGGTATCATGTCTATAAATCTTTATACGGGCATGGTATATGAACTTGGCTAGCCATGTTCCTGTGGGGGGAAAATACTGTTAAGGCAAAACCACAGTAAAGAAATACTTGATAAAAGAAGAGTTATTATTTCATAGAAATGAGTGCCATCCTGTGGTCAATAGGCAGAACAACCACTCAACATCTTGTGATTACAGAATCTGCACATTATAGTTGCAGAGCCAGCCCAAAGGACCTCTTAGGCTGGGGACCTCTCCTGATTTTCATCCATAAAAACAAATCACAAGGCTGGCATTTGACAGAACTGCCAACAGTGTTTCTCTCCTTCCTTCCCTCCCTCCCTTCCTCCCTCCCCTACCCCCTCTCTCTCTCACACACATCCACTTCAAATTTCTTAGAGTCTCCCACTTCAGTAGACTTAAACAGAATGAGCTGGTGTGTTCAACATGCACCTTGGATTCTGCATCCAGAAACAAATATTGAGCTGCTTTTCATGGTTGCAGGCTTAACTGGTAAACACCGAAGGGAAAGACAATAAGTTCACAAAGGAACTTTCGGTAGCCTGTCATTGCAGAACTGGTGCCAGGAAAACAAAATCCTGGTATTAGCAAAGGATGTTATGAATAATAAAAAAAGACTCCGTTTTCCTCAGTTTCCCTTTAAAAAAACATGAAGTTTATCAGTGGTGATTGAAGAAGGCAAAATTCTAACAGGGTAACAAAGGAAAACCAGTGTTACTCAACTGTCCTTTTGGATTATTCCTCTCAAAAAAGAAAAAAAAAGTTGTGGAAATTGTGAAGAACAAGATGAAAGGCAGGATTGAAACTAGAGATTTTGGGGGATATGGTTAGGAAATGTATCTTTATTTTGAATTAAGATAAATATAAATAATAAAATGGATTGCATCTGGCTGTAAGTCAGCAAGGACTTGTCAGGGAAAAAATCTTGCAGAGCTACACCATGGTCCATCATCAAACTGGATATAGGTATCAAGTAGTTCTACAAGAATCAGAACTGGCTCATCTGCTATTCATTATTTTTTAGTAATGACTTGGATGAAATAGTTTAGGGAAAGGTAGTTACATCTGCAGTTGATACAATTAATGGGTAGATAGCTCATAATGTAAGAAAACCATTTAAAACTCTACTGTGACAAAATGTACTTTGTTTAGTTTGGATCTTGTGTGAATCAGTCTGAACCCATTCACTGTAAACCATGGTTTGACTTATCTTGATGACTCCAGTCATTTCCCTTGGGCTCCCTGTTTCACTCAGCTTCCTACATTGAAATTAATTTGTTTAATAAATTAAAGAAATACTAGCAAATAATAAAACTAAAAACAGTAGCCTCTGTCATCATCTTAATTTCTAAGAATGGTTCTGGAAGCTTTCTGAGAAAATAAAAAAAGATTGGTAGATACAGCCCAGAAGTAAAATAAAGTAAGCAAGGGTAGCGAAACATCCTAAGATGGTAGGTTAGAAGAGATTACAAATGGCTACATTTCTTATAGCAGCCATTTTGCAAAACTGAAAAGGTCCTCTGGCAACCATTTCTCTGAGAGATCTCATGACATGTAACCACAAAGGTTACAGATGCTAAATGGACTCTTCAGGAGGCAGAATCAGGATCCATTTTTCTGAATGATTGTGGATCATATACTTGTGTCTGACCACAGTGAGGCAGCAACTGATTCTGTGACACAAAGACTGCTTGCCATTCCTTTGTTGGTTACCCTTTTTTCACTGTGGTCTTTTTGCAGTCACTCCAGAACTGATGGAATTTCTAAGTAGGGCTTCCGGTGAGCTGTGTTAGTTCCACAAAGCAGTGTGACTGCTAGCCATATCGAATCTGGCAAACCATCAAGCAAAACAACCATTTATTGTTTGTTGCCATTACCATGCTGATGTTACTAGGTGATATTGATGCTAAAGCCACTAGTTGCCTAGCAACTATCAGAAATTGATGTTGCCTTTGGAAACTGGGGTGGGGGACTTTATGGTGGCTCTCTCACATTCCTTTGTTAAACTTTTTGATTACCAAGAATGGAGCATCGTTTGTTACTTAACTTTGCTATTATTTTTGGGTTTTATTTCATCCTCTCATTCCTTTCAACATTTCATTCCATCTTCCATTGCTGATCAAAGGGGTGTGTGTTAATCTGAGTAAGACCTTTGGATGTGCCTGTAATTGACTCCAGATAAAGCCAGTGCATTCACCTATTTCTATCATATATTCAGTTTTGTCCAACTTGATAAAGACTTTCTAGATTTATTGGTCTAGTGATAACATAATGGTGTTATCAGCCTATGTGGCTTATCAATAACCCATTTATTATGGCATTATCCACCTCAAGGAGGAATTCTGTGGCTACATCATGTTTAGAAGAAATGCTAAAAATATTTAGGAGAAAATTCCCTGAGACTGAAAGTTTAAAGGACGATCTGAATGTGTTTTGTAGTCACAAAACACTAAATTATGTTTGGAAACAGGAGGAGAAAACTGCTTTGGTTGGAAGGTAGACAGGAATAAAAATGCCTTGGAGGTAGGACTGAACTACAAAACCCCATTTTTAGAATTTCAAATGTGCTGTTTTAACAGAGCATTGTCTTCATAAATGGACTTTAGCTTCCAGAGTTTTCATCAATGGCCATTCTGCATATTTTGCACATTTAAATCAGTGGTGGAATTCAATTTTTTTTACTACCGGTTCTGTGGGCGTGACTTGGTGGGCATGGCTGGGGGGCTCATGTGATTGGGTGGGCAGTTTCTGTAAGCAGGGCAATAAATATTAGGCTAGAAACAACACCGGAATGCTTTTTTCCTGCCTTCCCGACAGGATTAACCCTGTAAAGTGGAAAAAAACAAAAGGAGATTTCTTCTAACAATTGGTTCTCCGAACTGCTTAGAAAATTTACTACCGGTTCTAGCGAACCTGCTAGAACCTGCTGGATTTCACCTCTGATTTAAATCCACATTTCTGAAGGGAGCTTTCATTTTGGGAATGTTTGTTTAAATACCACTATGGCTTTAGACTCCACCTCAGATTCTTGAGTTTGCAATACTAGAAACAATTATCTTCATTTTTTTCCCCTTGCTGTTTCCCAGGAGATGCAAATGTTTGGTTATTGGGTCTGTTGCTTTTGAAGATGTTATGAAATGAATACATTTCCAGAAAGCAATATGCATTGTACATCTTATTTGCAGTATCCAATCTGAGTTGATCACTGGAACTAGAAGTTTTGTCTTCTGAATTTTCAGATTTGTGCTAAAACCCATCTTCAAGAAACTTCTAAGTTCCCTGAAGATGAGCTCCAGTATGCGTCTGAAAGCTCAGAAGACAAAACCTCTGATCGTGGTGACCAACCCAGATTGGATACTGCAACATTATCCTGGGACAGGTATATTCTCCTTCATTTGTACATCTTATTTGTTTATAAACATGTATATGTTATCTACTCAATAGATTATATAACATTTATGAGAACATTACAACCCATTAGAAAGTTCCCAGGAAAAACCTGAGTACCCCATTCAATTAAGTTCATTCTCTAAATTGATCTCATATAATAGCTCGCATACCTAATTCCAACATTCATTGTGTTTTATGTTAGAGTTCCTGCTCCAACAAACGTTGAAGAGAACGTGCCTTTTAAATGTGAAAAACGTCTAGGGTTATGGCAGCAATAACCATCTGGGTTAGAAGTCTTTTTGGACAGACTTAATACCAAGGTTATAATGATATTGTACAACACTTTTTAAAATGCACTTTACAACAGTTAAATCTAAATGGAATCAACAATAAGTGAACATATTTCAAATCCTCATAAGCGGTGAACCTAATATGTATGATGCAAATTGAGCATGTTCTTTCTACTTCATTTTTTTCCTGAACAAGGAAAATGTGTTCTTAATTCCAATGTAATCTTCTTCTTTCGGCTGTTTCCATTAGGGGCTGGCACAGCGAATCATCTTTTTCCACCTAACTCTATCCTCGGCATCCTCTACTCTTGCCCTAATTAACTTCCAATGCAATGTGGTATAAAAAGCACAATTCAATAAAAAGGCTCAGATCTGTTTTTTTAAAAATGAAGGAAGATTTTTATTATTTTATTATTATTTTCAACAATTTCTTTAGCTTAACACTTAATTGTAAATTACCCAACCATTGTGTATTTTCCAGATAAAATTAACAAAGAAAACAGTATACCAGAATCTTCCCTTAAAGACAAAAGACAGTATCCAACATTAAGATGCCAGACACTATGTGTGAAATTACACTTTGCCACATGTACAGCATTGCGACTGTGTGCAGAACAATCTGCCACAGAAAACTCCAACCAGGGAAATTCATGCACCTTAATAAAACTTCAATAGTATTTATTAGTAGAAGTTAGTGCCCTGGTCTTTTGGGGGAGAGCTTGTGCTGTGTGCCTCAGTTGCAAATTGGCAACAAAACAAAACAAACCTATTTATTTACTGCTGGAATTCTCATGTGCTGGTTATTAAATTCTAACACCAGCTAAACATGGCAATGGACACGAGATATCCTACCTTCAGCAGGGAGGTAGGTCTAGATGACTGCCCAAATCCCATTCTTTCCCATACTTCTTCTAGACCAGTGTTTCTCAACCTTGGCGACTTTAAGATGTTTGGACTTCAACTCCCAGAGTTCCCCAGCCAGCTTTGGTTGAGAAACACTGTTCTAGACAGTACATTTTGACTATCTTCATACCTAGAGTTATTGTATACAGGGCAGAACAAGCTGGATTTAATCAAGCCTTACATGAAGCAAAGGCTTCAGTTATATATCAGTTTTTATTATTTTGGAGCCCTTGGCTATGTAATCATACTTAATGTTCATTTGTGGGGGGGGGGAGAAAAAGTAGAAAAAGGGAAATCACACTACATACTTGTAATTATAACTACAAGTCAACAAGGGCTGAGCAGTGTGGATTTTGGGGGGAAGTTGCCCAATATATATATTGATCAGCTTTAGGAGGTTCAACTATTCATAAAAGCAGCACCCCTGGAAATTTCATTATGAGATAAATGCAAGACATATCAAATGGCTTCAAGTCATTCCCAGTAGCTTACTTTGGCTCTGGGCATGCTATTTTACCAAATCAATATGCTCTGGCTTAAACTTGCTTTGTGTATAAGCAATTCTGGGTTAATCACTAGCTTTTCTAATTTTTCTAAAAAATACCACTTGAGCCCTTCTCAAAAATCTTGGAGAGTTTTTCCTCCCAAAACTAGGTGATCTAATGTTCTCATTCACTGCATAGGAATTCCACAAGCTTTCCCTCAGTTCACATAAAGAGAACATATACAGTCTTTATCTATCTAATGCATTCATATACCACTTCCTACACATTAACCTAAACAGTGCAATAATCAAACTGGCCAAGGCTTACTAAATTAATTGGTTACTTCATCCATTGCACCATAAAATTTCTTTTTTTATGATCCTGTAATCCCTTAATTCAGGTTAAGAATCAGTATGACTGGATGGAGCTGAGTGTTTACTGACTAGAGAAACCTCTACCTCTACCTAGGATTGAACTCTCAACCTTCTGAGTGGGAGGCAAGCATCTTTACCACTAGGTCATTATACTGCTTATCCATTGTACACTGATTCTTATATAAAAAAGAATTTTTTATATTCTGTTTCTCATTGCGCCATAGATGCAATCTGAAGACAATATTTGGCCCCCTTACTCTGGTTTCTTAGCAGCTAGTCTCTAGACGTAGGCTGGCAGATATTGTAACTAGTTTCATATTCTGTGACTATTTACAGTCCTCTTTTAGAGTTTCCTATGCTGGCCGTCATCACTTTATCATGGT
>JANHFJ010006191.1:512224-528818 GCA_032468195.1 Cerberus rynchops
AATTTTTAACGTATTTTGTTTTAGTAATAAATCGTAATCGAATTAATGGGTTTCATTTATTTTGGGACACCCTGTATAACAACATCTAGATAGAATTTCGAACCCTGGCATGAAACACCGTTTAAAACACCTGTCTCTAATGCAGTCTTATGAATGTTACCTTCTAGATGTGCTGGAGTATAAATTACAGAATTCCCATCCAAGTATGGACATCCATCATGCTGGCTGGGAATTTAGGACCACGTAATCTAAACATTTGGTGAGGACCAGATTGGAGAAGCAATTCTACTGCCTTCATTTGGAACAATGTCCAAGTAGTCTAGGATAGTGATTAAATTATCCACCACTAACTGTTGTTGATAATTGTTGTCTAGCTGTATATTATATATGTGTATATATAGCTAACTTTTTTATTGGCTAACTTAAAATATTTACATTATTCTTTTTCCTTACAGTTTCAAATTCTCCCAGAGGTAATCTGCAACAACTAAAGCATTTTCACAAGTGACTTGTTAGAAAGTCATTATTCCATCTATTCCTTCAGTGATAGTTCCATCTCTTCTGCTGATTCAGAGTTAACACAGCTAAAAAATAAACATTCTCTTTATGCTAGATGTAGATCAGTATATCTAGCACAGTAGGAGCCATATTCTTCTTTGCTGCTTTTGGAACATGTACAATTGTATAATGATGCATGGAGGAATCAAGAATATAATACTTAGGGCATATTCACTCATAGATTAGCTATATGTACAAGCATACAAAGCCACATGAAAGCCAAAATGCCAATTTTAATTATTCCCTGCGCTCATTAATTCAAAAGTGCATTATAATCATTCACATGTGAACACAAATAATTTCAAAAACCTCATGATGCTTTTAGAGTCACTTGTGAAAATGCCCTTTACTATTTCCAGCAACTGAACTTTGGAAAAATCCAACTCTTCCTCTTCTTTTCCAGGTTACCTCACAACACTGGTAGATCAAATAAAATTTGCTTCCATTAAATGTAGCTTCCCATGACCCTTTGCACATGTCTCTCAGATGATAAATGGAATGTCATCTTCTTGTATCTTCCCCTTAAATAAAGCAAACCTTTATATTGTAATGTTACTTGCAATAGTGGGATAAATTATTGTCCTTATTGAAACCAAACCCTATTCTACATCAAAAGATATGCACTAAAAATCCAAAGCATGGCTAGAATATGGGAATAAGAAGACACAACAAGAAGAAGCACAGCAAAAGCTGAGGTAAGGTATGGTTTGTGTCTCTGTGTGCTGACAATGTTCATATCCAATATTAAATCTAATATCTACAAATTTTCCAATTTGTAATTTTTGCGCAGTGTTCCAGTTAAATGGTTTGCTATGTTCTGTGTTGCAACTGAGTGACCTAGAATCTTTTCTAGTTCTTCCCACAAAATAATTCTTCAGCAGTATTGTTGACCTAAGTCCTATAGTAGTAGAAGACACTGCTGGTAATTTGGCACAGTATTAAAAAATACAGCAATGGTACTTGTACCTTAAATGCAACTTGCTCTAAGAAATAGTTGCAGTTCTTTCTCCCTCCTCCCCACTCCTTAAAAGGAAAAAGAACATTTACAAACCCCATAAAGTTTCCCTGAAACTGCTGTTATTTAGGTCAGATGTTTGCTTTGAATAATTAAGAATAGCCAAAGTTCATTTTATTTTCAAATTTGTAAAATAGTATTAAAAAAAGAACATCTTCCCCAATGAAAATAAATGGTTGCAACATTTCAAGATGTTACATTGATCTGAAGATGTGTAGATGACAGTGAATAAATGAAAAACCGAAAAGTGTGTCTTATCAGCATCATTTCATAATTAGGACTTGTGCCCCACAGCTCCTCCTACTTGGATGGAGAAAGGTCAGTGGCCTCCATTTTGATTTCATCAAGGTTACGTGGCTATCCTCACCTTCAGACTCCCCCAGGGACTGATTGAAGATGCAATGCACTTGAGGACAGCGTTCAGGCAAACAAAACCTTGAAATCATGATCTTAAAAATAGAATCAGTACCCTTAGTACTTCCTTGCTCATTAAGATCTTTCACAACAAGGTCCTACTGTACTCTCCAGGGAAAGCTGTGAGGACTGGCGCAGGAGGGGAGCAGTAGTAGGATCCACCATTGAAGAGGTTGGGAAAAGCTTATACCAACCAACTGCCAGAGTGGACAAATCCAGTTCTTCCAAGAGGACCCGAGCAACGCCCATGAAGTGCTTGCGTTCCATGCGTCCGTAGTTTCCCCAGACAATCACCTTGGGAACAAAAAGGATGGGGATTGAGTTTCATCCAGCAATACTAATGATAGATGCTGAGATATTTTTAAGATGAGATTTTTTTTTCTTTTGACGAAGTATTGTCACACACTGTGATCTAATCAACATCAAAAGGAGAAACTTGAGAGAAATATCAGAGGGGGTTGTTTTCAGTATTGTCAAGATGGAAAAAAACAAACTATTGGTTTCTCTCATGCATTTCTACTTTTGACAGAGCATTAGGGCAAACAGTTTCTAACAGCCCACCTATAGGAATATAGACATCTCTTTTAATCTACATTATATTTTTCAATCCTCCTAGCCCCAATACTGTTTACTCTTACTCACAATAGCTAGCTGGGGTCTCATTACCTCCTACTATCTGACCTATTTTTTGTCTGGTTATAACATACTGAAGACCTCCTGCATGAAAGTGGCTTCATATTGAGCTATGGTTTCTTCCACTTTTGTCTTTTACTATTACAACCAGAAAAACAAATTAGAGTACAGTTGAGAAAAGGATTGATTCCTAATTATGGAAAACAGTGGGGAATAGTTCATTATTATATCCCCACTTTTTTAAGGCATATGAATTACTCAAGCCAGTTGGTAGAGATTTATCCTTTTGTCAGCTATACTGAACAATGTTTTTGAGGATTACATTTTGTATACCATCTAGACTCTTTGGGGACTGAGTCATTCATAAATATTATAAATAAATGAAGGACTATAAATATTTCAATATGTTTTCAGGCTAGTAACTGTTAATGATTTGATGACCTCCACCATCCTTAACTATAGGGCTGGGTTGTGCCTTTGAATAGTATTTAAGAAAGTCCAGCTGGCCCCAGAATTTTGCAGCAAGACTGCTGATTATGGGAAGTATATGACTTCTCGGATCATTAAAAATTTTTTCTGAAGGAAATTCAAGAATTGGTTATTTGTCATGTACAGTACACGGCCTTCGTACTATATGGCCTCGTTGTCTGAGGGAATGCCTTTCTCCTCTCTTTCTGCCCATTCTGTAAGACTCATCAGGCACGCTTTGAATCCCATCCATCCAGTAACATTTTCAAAGGTTGGAAAATACATATTTTCTGTCACATTGTCTTCTGTATACAATAGTAGTCCACCAGAAGTTTGAACTGCCTTTGAATGACTCTTCTAAATCTGTTTTTCCCCAAGCTCTGGAATAGATCAAGATGTCTCTTTTCCCAAGGCCTTAAAAGTTTGGCCTTTCCACCTGAAAATTGCACCAGAACATGGGATGAATCCACACAGACTCTTGAATTAAATTAGTGTTGGTTGGTCTCAACTGCTTCCGTTATTATTATTATTTCTATTTCATTACCCTGTTTGTTTTTAACATCCCAATGCCTTACCTTTTAAGAATGTGTTTAAATACAGCTTTGATTTTAAGTACTTGACATTACTATTTTCACTTCTCAAAATCTCAAAAGCTGTTTATAAACCAATTCTGATTATACGTTTATTCTATTGACTTGAAATGCCAAGAACATTGAGCAAATTCTAAGGTTGCTGCTCAGGATCCTGTAGCAATACGTTTTTTCCCCTCAGCAATGTTTTCATAGGAGTGGCAAGAAGCAGCCTGTGATTATAAGGTTTTTTTTTTCCTGCTGAAGAGAAAGTGAAACAGAAAACTTACCTCAGCTTCTTTTGGTTGGATTATTAAATGGAGTGCAAAGCCCTCAGACTAGCATCTCCTTTAGAGGATCTCTGCAGGCAGGAGGAAGGGTAAGGGAAGAGTGCCCTGCTACACCATTTCAAACAAACACAACATTGCAGCAGGAAAATACTAGTTTCCCTCTGCAGAAGAGCCAGAAAGAAACCAATCTGCTGATGTTGTGAAAACACCAAGATCTGGAGTTACTTTTTGATTGGCGCAGCACCCTTGTGTGCACTTTCCCGATTTTCTGCCAGCAAGCAAACACATTTCATTGGGCTTTTGACGGTTAAACTATCTTGCTCCTTAATTAGATTTTGGTCCCTGCTTCTCTCCTCCACTGCCCCTCCACAGGTACACATTGGTATACTTTTCATTTCATTTAAAGAGTTTTGATCATAATGATATTTTATCTAGTTTGGATTCTGTCTTGAAAACAATTTTAATGGAAAGGTGGCATATAAATAAAGTGAACAAATTGCACCTTACCTGAAGTACTTTGCCTTGTGGGCTCTCTGGGAAAAGTAACACTTGATTGTACAGGGGGTCTAAAGATTTGCGAGCCACTTTAGTTTTCTTCTTTGCAATGCAAACCCCATTTTCTAGGAGATAGGCCTTGATGTATGCCGCTAGAAGGAAAGCATGTGTGATTCATGGTAAGTTCAAAGCCTTTTTTTTTTAAAAAAAATCCGCCACAAAGCAGGAAGTTGTTTTGTGCAAAGAGTTTCCTGTATAGTTACTGGCTTTCTTTTTAAGAAGTTTCAAAAAGAAGGTTTCTTCACTTGTGTGTCTCAGCAAAGGGTAACACTTGGCTTAACAGATCTGTGCAAGATCAAATCTGACTACTACTTGAATCTCAAGGAAATAGCAAGGCTGTAAGCTTGGCTGAAAAGTCAACATATAGTTTAGAAAAAGGCAGTGGCAAACCATTTTCATGTTGCTAACAAGAAACTCAACAGAAGCTACGCTTCACTTAAAGATTTCAGTTTATACTTTGCTTGATGGCTGCCCTGATCTAGTACCTGAAGGTTGTGAGGATTGGATGAGGGTGAGCAGACTGAAACTGAATCCCATTAAGACAATGTTACTCTTTATACAAATGCCTTCTGGGCCCCATTTGCTTCATTTATTACTCTTGGTGGAATCGTATTTATCTGAAGAAGCTGATGTACCAATTGAGGGTTCTTCTGGTTTCCCAACTTCAGCAGAGCAGCAAGTTGGGATCTGTGGCCAGGGAACTTTCAACCAGCTCTGGCTGTTCTGTCAGTTGCAAATTTTCCTGGACCAGGAAGTACAGAAAACAGTTACCCATCTCCTTGTTAAATTGCCTGCCTCCTGTGAAGGCAACTCAGAAATTGGTGCAAAATACATCCCCTCATATAGTGATCAACATTAGTCAATTCAGTAGAATTAACATCGATCTTCGTGAATTGCATTGGCTCCTACTAGACATGCAAATATATGTGTGTTCAATCTTTACTGGGAAATCAGTGCATGGAGACAGGACATCTTATTTCTTATTATTGGGGGAAAAATTCATTCCCTTCTCATAGCCAGAAAACTTGTGAAAATTACATTTCCCTGTAAGTAAAGTAAGAATGGTATTTTCTTTCTAGAGTTCCTAGTTGCACAGAGATGAATATTTGTTCCAATCATAGCGGGAAGGGAAAAGAGATATACCTTAATCTTCAAGTACTGTGTTTCTGCTAGGGATAACAGATCATAAGACCACTCATATGTAATTAAATTGTGTTACATGAAGTGCAATTGATTTCCCGTAGCAATAGTTTGATTTGTTTACAGCTACAATGACAGTTCACAATCATAATGAAAAGCCCAAGTCTTAGCAATGGTTGGAAGAGTTTTTCTTACTATCTTGCATGAACCTTTTTATCTCTATAAGAGACTTTATAACAAAGTTAACCAATATACCAACCAACCGTTCTTGCTAGGTTTTAACAGTTAGTGGACTGTTCTTGCTCATCTTGCAATAATACTCCTCAATGTCTTGAAACAGAAATGCAAAAATGTACGAACTACCATAAAAGGAGAATAACAAAACAGTTTGATCTTCCCTTTCTCATACGTTTCCTCATCCCTTTTGCAAGCAAAGAAGTACCCTAATAGATTGCTTACTCCACTTAGTCATGTAAACTAGGAGAGCAGCTAACATTCCCCTGCCTATCTAGCCATATATTTTCTTGAATGTTTAGAAACATCACTGCAAATCCAAGAATTGTTTGGGTAAATTGTCACTGGTAAAGTTGGCCAATCAATGTCTTCTCAGATTAGTCTCCAGATTATATACCCTGCATAGTGGTAAAGTGTGAAGGGGAACTTTTGCAAGGGCATTGGCAGGAAAACACTAGCTGGTTAAAATAGAATATTGACAAAAGATTTCAAGCCTTAATCTAGACTTCCTTGGGTCTGGGACTATTTTAGAATAAATTGAAATTATTCAAAGGATGTGGATTTCATTTTAAACATCTTTAAATGTGTTTGTCCATCTCTGAAAACTTCGCACAGAAGGACTTCAAACCATTCAGCTATCACTAAAATACTTAGCTGCACTGTACAGAGAAATAAATTGCTGTAAAATCACCCATCCTTACTGATTATTCTTCCTAGAATCAAGCAGCTTCTAACAATAACAAGGATGCAGCTATTGTCCAGCATTTTGTAACAATGGTGAGGAGACAACCGTTTATTAAAAGGAAGAAAGAACTGAGATTGAAATATAGTACCTGGAAGGGTTTTAGAGCCAGGCTTTGCGGTCAATCCTCGGGCTTGAATAACATCTACTTCCAGTTGTCCATTTCGTTCTTGCAATCCAATTTCCACATCCCCTGTGTACCAAACAAGGGGTAAATTAAAAGCCAAATAGTCTTAACATTTAATCCCAATATCCCATAGAAAAGAGCAGTATTCAACAAATTCTTTACATTTAAAAGGCTTTTAAATAGGCAAGATCCATTGAGCATTGATTATTTCTAACAGAAATTGCAACATTTAGAGATAGCTTTTCCAAACACTTCCTTCCAGACATTTTGTGTTCGCCTATTATCTCGGCAATTCAGTTTAGCATTGAATACAGCATGAGGAACAAATGTTCACATGAGACCTAAATCCTCAATTTTTTAAAAAACATTGTGTTTGTTTATTGGAGCCCTGGTGGTGCAGCTCTGCCCACAGCCTGGAGTTTGATCCTGATGGGGCTCAAGGTTGACTCAGCTTTCCAACCTTCTGAGGTCAGTAAAATGAGGACCCAGATTGTTGGGGGCCATATGCAAATAACCTTTTTACCTTGTAAACAGAGTGCTGTAAAGTGCTGTGGGATAATATATAAGTTTAAATGTAATTGTTATTTATTTTACTGACCACCTTTTCTTGGGAAATATAGGAGGGTTTGCATGGAGGGTTCCCCATGATTTTATACAAAATCAACCTTTTGAGTCTGTGAAAGAACTAGCCCCAAAAAATCACTCTATAAGCTCTATAGTCACATGAAGCCCTGAATCTGAATTATTTTTATCTACAGAGCAGCATCTTAACTGCTACATTTCCTCTAACAATACTATAGTGCAAACAAGATGGGAGAAAACAGCTACAATTAGAGATATTATATGAATCAACAAAAAAAATAAGGGGAGAAAGAGACCATCTGCCCAGGAAGAACATGTTTGCACTTTCTCCATCTGTTTCTCTTTGACCTTTTCCTCAAGAAATACTCCAAAATACTGCTAATCATTCTGTTTTGCCTCCTTGCCTCAGCTAATTTCAGCAATCCTTGCCCATTTCTGGCACAGGGTTACAAAAAATTGCTTGCTGCTAAAGGAATTGTTCTGCAGAATATTCATTTTTTCCTTCTTTCTTCCCTCCATTCCTCCCTAATTTCATAGCAAAGCAATAGCACTTAGACTTATATACCACTTCACAGTGCTTTACAACCTCAGTGCTCTCTAAGCGGTTTACAGCATATAGCCCCTAACAATTTGGGTCCTCATTTTATCCATCTCGGAAGGATGGAAGACTGAGTCAGCCTTGAGCCTGGTGAAATTTGAACTGCCAAATTGCAGGCAGAAGTAGCCTGCAGTACTACACTCTAACTGCTGCGCCACCACGACTCATCTTCATAGCATAATTAGATATGTTGTTATATAACAGAATTTCTTAATATGTGAAATATGATAATAGACANNNAGTGTGGATAGTGGCAAAATCTAACAGATGGTGGTCCTGGCATTGTACCCAGGCTGTGCCACCTTGCATCCATACATAATATGAGCAAGGTTCTGATTGCAATGCAATGTGCATTATTAGGGCCTCTGATGACAGAGAAAAGGATGGCCTTGATCCCTTAACCATCCTATATATTAGGAAGTGTTGGCAAACTAGGAAGAAAATGAGTCTGCTTTAATAAACAGAATATCACAGCATTCACAGAACAGAAGATTACAACAGCAGATCACTAAATTGAAGAATTTAAACCTTTTCATCTGCTTCTCTTTCAACTTAATCCGTCCATCTCAATTACACTGGTTGCTTCCTTATGAACATTGGAAAACCTTTTAATCTCTGTATCCTTTTAACTGCTAAGGCAAAGTATATATCATTGAAATTAGGACCTATTCCTTTCCTGTTTTTGTCCACATATCTCCCTGTTGTCTTCCCTGATCCCTTGTGATATGGATTCATCTAGCTCAGGGGGGTCAAACTGGATTTCTTTGAGGGCCAGATCAGTATTGTAGTTGTCTTCCATAGGCTGGGCTGGGGCAGGCAGGGAAGACAGGACAGATGGCAGATGGGAAGGACACCTCCTGCAGCATCCTACCGGCCAAAATGGGGTGTGGGGGAGGGTACACATGCCCCCCACACCACATTTTGGCTGGCAGGGTGCTACAGGAGGCATCCTTTCCATCTGCCATCCATCCCATCTTGCACCCTGGCCAAATACTGGGTGTGGGGAGCTGTGCACAACCTCCCTCCCCCCATTTTCACTAGCAGAGGCACTGTGGGCCAGGTCCTTTGCTATTTCCAGGCTGGCCCCACAGGCCAGATCTAATCACCCCGCAGGCCGGATCCAGCCCATGGGCCTTGGGTTTGATACCCCTGATCTAGCCAATTCTTTCTAAAGCACCATAGAGATAGATAGGATTAAATGAATACTTACATTCAGAGAAAAAAATGTTTTTTGTTTCTTACCCATGGAGGTAGTAGCCAAGGTCTGGCGACCCACAAACTGTGCTGGTCCCATGCTGCCCAAGAAATCACTGAACTGCCCAGTGGATGCCAGATGAACTCCATTGAAATTCAAGCTGCAAAATCAGTAGATTAGCACTGACTATTGTTTCAAGTCTTTACAATGGCCTGATAATTAAATAATCAACAATTACTTGAAGATATGCGTAGAATGAATAACTATTTCTATAGATACTATTCCCACTGATTTTCACACAGATTGTTACATGTCTTCCTCAGTCAATTTCTCTTTCTAATTTAGGAAATATATATGTATGAGCAGGTACAGATAATTACAGTTTCCAGAGTTCCCTTCTTGGGAAAAGAATTTGAGGAAAATACAATGTTCTACACCAATCTTAGATATTTGCCCCTTCTCAACTGTACTCTTGTCCTCCCTCACAATATTGCAGAAAAATACAAAATATCTATCCTGCAGAGCAAAATAGTTGCAATTAATGTTTTAATGAATCTCCCTTCTAAGGTATACATTTTTAGAAGAAATCTAATACTGCACAGACCAGTTATTTGTTATTTATACTCAGTGAAAGTGCTGGAGATTGGGAAAATCTATCTACTCTTACGGAATTAAAAAAAGCTAAGTTTTCTATTCTTTTAAAGATCCTGTTCAGGATAAATAAATAAAATAATGGTTTGACATACTGAATCTGCTACAGAGTAAGTTGATAATTTTTTAAAATTTTGTTTGTTCCTGCTGGAGAGGAAAAAAAACCCTAATTAATATATAATTTTATAATCAGATAATACTTCTCATTTTATTCAAGGGTGTTTTTTCCCCTAATATAAAATATCTCTCAAATCACAGTTATTGTTTTTTGGGCAGAAATTGGCTCATTGCTCCCAAATCATTGCTCATATTCTCTTTATCATTTTGATTATGCAGCCTTTTCCAGCTACATAATATAAGAAAATACAATGTTTGAGAGGCAGCAACCAGTTTAAAACAGTATTTTAAGCATTGCACTATATATTTTTATAAAGACATTCCATTGATCTATTTTCAATAACTGTCTTAAGAACTTACAACAAGGAAGCTGTGTTTTGCACAGCAATCACACCCAATGAATAGTTTCATCAAGCCATAAACTACAGCGTCAAGATCTATTTTTTGGCAGCTGACTCAGTTTTCTCCCAATGACCCCAATACAGTTTGAAGTAACAACAAAAATAAAAGCAAAGGAATTAAGCAAAAAACAAAATAAAAACAAAATAAAACTGCAAGGTTTTATAACCTTGACAAATCTATTTATTAAAAATGAATGTGAAGAAAAAATACATTTTTTAAATTCCCTGGTTTAAACATATTAACTTCACAACAAAGGTTTAACTGCTGTTTATTACCCAATTCCAGGTTCCTAGTTAATTTAATTAAATAAGATTATAGGTATTTTGATTTTATATTCTGTTCATTGTATTGAAAATGAAAATAAAATATTACTTTTTCTCATAACTAAGGTTGAGAGGGATGTCTTTTCCATCAGTTTGATGAAATATTCTTAAATCTTCTTTAGTCTTCAGTTTTATTTTAATCTTCCTGAAGAAATCTGGACCACTTCTTGTCATTTACTGTCCATCATAGATGAAATAATTAACAATTTCTAACAGAGCACAAAGGGATTATTACTTTTTAAGCCCTTCCACTTATATATGTTCTTCAGCTAAATATTACAGGGGTCTCCAACCTTGGCAACTTTATGACTTGTGGACTTCAACTCCCAGAATTCTTCAGTCAGCTGATGCATGAGCTGGCTGAGGACTTGTGAGAGTTGAAGTCCACAAGTTGTAAAGTTGTCAAGATTGGAGACCCTACATTAGATGACCTCCATTTCTGTACTATATGGTAACTGTAGGGTTTTGGGGGGAGGAATTTTAATCATATGCTTTTTTGAAAATCCAGATTAATAATAACTGCAAAATCTATAGTCTACATGCTTTTGACAGTCTTGACGAAATAGAACTTTATTAAATATTAAGTTTGCAGAGTTTTTCTGCAGAAGCCATAGTGAGTTCCTTAAGATCTGTCCTTGACTTTTCCTTGATAATGTGGTCTTTATTAACTGTTGCAGCCATTATCTAGAGGAGACTATAAGCCAGTAACTTTCCTTTGGGGCCTTTTTTTATAAACTGGAATTTATGTATAATGTTTCTATTGTTATAGAAATGACCTCTAGAAAACATCATCTCCACATTTGCATTTTTTAAGATTCTCAGACGAATATTCTAAAGTTTGCTTTTAAATATGTTTGTATGATTTTATTGGGAATTTCATAACAGTAGGCTCCTTTGTCAGATGCCTGATCAACATATCTTGCAGAAGAAAATAGCAGAAAATTTAATTATACCATTTCAATCAATTGGTGGATGGGAATCCTTTTAGAAATGGGAGGGGAGATTTTATTCTTTACCTCCAAATCCCTTGTAAATTAAAAAATATATATGAAAAAAACCATCCCAGCATAACATACTAGCATTCTGCTCCAGAATTTTATGTAAATAAATCTTCATGAATAACATCATCTTTATTTGCAATTTAAAGTGATGCATCCTGTTCCACCATTTGTTTTTCCTTATGCTACACTTCCTGCTTTTCCTCATCAGGAAGCTAAAGCATCTTTATGGCACCATCTAACCATCACTGAGCTAGTACAAAACTTGTCCTCATTACTGTTATGTCAATACAATGATGTTTGGATGACATAAAGAGAGTAGAAATCACAAATGAGGAACTGACCCAAGTGTAGTCTTCCATCATCAGGGCAAAAATAAATACAATAGGCTCTGTCTGCACAACAGAATGCTAATAACAATGCATTTCCTGAAAAATATGTTTCTTCCAACACCATGTTAGGAAGAATTCCATTCCACTAAATTATATGAATATAGAGAGCCAAATGGATGGATCATAAGAACAAATTTACGAACTGCAGTTAGTTAACAATCAGTAGCTGGTATATTTCCCCAGCTGGCAGATGGTAATTAATTTATAATCAGAGGTGTTAGAATCCTCTATTCTTGATTTGGATACATTAATCCAAAATGTCCCTTCTCCTTTATCCTACAAGTGTGTAGATCTTCTGGGTTTATTCATTAGCAAAACAAGCACTGTACAAAACTTTTTTTCCATATTAATTAGGATATAATTTAACCATTTCATAATGACATAGAAAATGCTGCTGCTGTGATGTGACCTTCCCCAAATTGGCTGGGAGTTCTGGGAGTATTGTGGTATCAGTATATCATACAGATATCATGGAGAAAACAGTATAGTGGAGCAGAATGATATTGTGAATGTTCCAAATGGAGTTTAAAAGTGAATTCCGGGACTGACTCAAGGTTTTAAGTTCTTGTCCATATTAAGCTTCACTATAATATGGATAGGGACATTGACAAAACCATAAGCCTTTCTACTTCTCTGCATATAATACATATGCATCTTTAATGCATTTCTTTGTTTCTGATTTTTTTTTAATATTAGATCACAAATATAATTGATGGTGAAATAGAGAGGCTAGCTGCTAGTGCCACCCTATTTCTCCCAGATGTTGGTGACATGCAGAAGCAAAGCTGGAAAAATATATCAGTCTTGTGCTATTTGTGAAAAAAAGCCAGCATCTTTCAGTAATGAATTGGAATAGGAGCAGAATGGCAGAATTGGTAATTGTGAGACAATGTTAGGCTGGCATAGTTTCTATGAAGGTCCAAATTATTACTAGAGACAGGTTGAGATGGGATTTATCCATGCAGTCACTGGAGATCAGTACTGACTTGATGCACTTAACCAAATCATAAGCAGGTTCCTATGTAACTTGACCAAAACAAAAAACAAAAAAAAAAACCCTCAATGCAAAGGATTAAGACAAATTGCTTCTTTTATATTCCAGAAAAGATAAATCAATAAAGAAGGAAATTGAGGGGGAGAGGCTCTTCTCATTCTCTGTTACATAAAATATTAAGTTCATAGTTCTATTAATTCTACCAGACCTGAAGAAATCTCTCTCTCTATTTAACAATGGCTTTGTCCTCTGTGCTTGGCTCTCTAATCTTTACATACAGTATAAAAGCAAGGAACAAAAACAAAGTTAAAACTCAGTCAGCCACCTCTTTTAAATCCCCTCAACCTCATCTTCTATCATTTTTGCCTTCTAGTCAGTACAATTAATGATGTACTCATTTCAGCAGCATGTTAATGATTTTTTTAGAAAATTAGATCAGATGGCTTTAGGAAAAGTCCTTCTCAAAACTTTATACTGATGGAAAAACCTGCCCTGAGGAGGTTGCTGTATCATCAGGTTTGAACAAGGTCAGCAGAGGGCAGAAAGGGTTGCTGGGCCATTGTAGGGGAAATAAAGCTATCAGCAAGAAAAGGTTAAGGATAAAATAAGCCCCTATTACCCTCAGTCAAGCACTGGGGACTTTTTTGTAGATTTGTAAGGTGCAAGGAGTCAAGAATGACATCAGAAATTACTTCCAAGTATTGTTGTTCACCTATAGATAGGAATATTGCCAGACTTAAGCACAAATTTGCATAATTATTACATGTAAAACAGGGGTGTCAAAATGGTGGCCTGTGGGCCGAATGTGTCACGCACAGGCCATGCCCACCCCAGCTCCACGAAGGGAAAACCTGTCACGATATGTCATATGACGGCAGTGTGACGCCTCGAGTTTGACGCCCATGCTATAAAATGTTAGGGACGGTTACCTTGGGTCTCTTCCTACACATCAAAACTTCCACACTGAACTGCCTCCTTGCCCCTTGGGAGAGATACCTCCCTGTTGTGTCTCTGAACAACATTCCACCACAGTGTTAAACAATCTCAGCTTGAAATTTGATCACAAGACACACCTACTATAATTTTCAGTGATCTTATGAGGTCTGTATTTTTCCAGACAACCCTGCAGATTGGGAAGAAAGAGAGAGAAGACTGAAGTGGGGAAGTAGCAATCATTTTGCTAATGGATCTTTGAAATGATCGTAAAATAAGAATCCCGTGGAAAAACCAGGTAAAAATCCAATTCATGTTTATTAGAAAGTGGATAACAACAGCAGTCCCTAAAAGACTAGAAGGCCTCCAAGATCCCTTCTAACCCTAAGTTTTATGAGGCAGTTGTCGCTACTATAATTTCCACTTCATATTTTCTGCATCTCCTACTGCCTGCCAGATGAAAAAACAAAACAAAAACAGACTGTTAGATAAAAGGAACAGCTTCCCATTGCTGGAATCACAGAATACTACTACTACTAAAATGCATTCTAATATGGTATAATCCAGGAATGATTTATAGGTGTGTGTGTGTGTGTGTGTGTGTGTGTGTGTGTTAAAAAAAAGAGCTGCCCAAAGAATTAAGGATATATAAACACAAAATGATATAGTTATCCTTAGTAAGGTGGCTAACTTGAAATGGCTGAGCAAATACAGACATACTTTTCAAATAGACAACTATTTGAAGTTATAACTACCAAAACATCTTAGGGAGATAGTTATGCGAGCAAGATTCAAACAGAATGGTCAGATATGGGCGATTCTGTTTTATACCCTATAATGGACATCTCTGCATTTGCGGAGTGGCAGAGGTAGAAGACCTGGCTCACATCCTATTGGATTGTTGCCTGTATAAGAGGGTGAGAGACAGGTTCCTTGGTCTATATACCAAATGACCCATTGGGATCCCTATATGAAAACAATTTACCCTTATGTGAGGCCAGGATCTGAAAATAACATTTAACACAACACAGTACTTAAGCAAAATGGCTCGGTTGAGATCTGCATATGTGGGATTGATTGGGGTAGATTGTAGGGGTGACACCGAAATATAATTTTATCATATTTACGTATATCTTAAATTATTGTATTTTATTCCAATTTCATTTTAGACTGTATTTTATTCCAATTTCATTTAAAATTGTATTTGATCCAATTCCACTTTAAATTGCTTTTATCAAATTTTAGTAATGATTTGTTTCTGGAACTCTGCATTTTGATATGGCCCAAGAGCTAATTAATAAAATTAATGTAATATAACAGTGAAAATAGGCCTGACACATTTAAAAAAGAAATAAAGTTCTAATTTTACCATTTAGAGTTATCACCACTGTGGTTCTAACAAAAGCTAAATGTGCAGTTCTAACAAGCTAAATTTTTCCCTGGCCATCCAAAGGAGGTTGTACTAGTCATTTCTTCAAAATAAAATGAAGAAATTGAACACTTCTTTGACCTGAACAATGAGCTAGGACATGTCTCTTCATGTGTAATCAAAAAGCCAGTAGTCAGAGTTCCATTTTGTTGGCAAGGGAAAACATTTAAAAATCAGTCAGTAATGTCTTTCTCACAGGTTAATGTATCTGAGGTATAAAACCAGCCAAATTATGTCAGAATATGACAAAGCAATCTTGCAAGCACCTCTATTATTGTCTCATTGTCTGACAGCTAAAATGTAATAATAGCAACTTGTTCCTTATCCAATATACTAAAACCTTTCATGCCTCTCGAAATGTAATGTCGGTGATAGCTCTCTCATGGTCCTAAGAATAGGAGAAAACTGATGGGAAGAGCAAACCATCTTGTTATATTGCAGCCATGATGGCCCAGATAAAAAATTAATGTAAGATTTTTTGGGGTGGGAGATTTAGATATTCTGACATTGATGAAAGTTTAACAGTTACTTTTCTGAGAAGTTTTGCATCTTCAGAATTTCAACAAAAATTTATAGTATAGTAAAGTCCAATTTGTTTACATTACTTCCATTTCCTATGGTAAACCACTATACTAAAGCTTCTGTGTCTGCAATTGGTAGGATTTGAGAATCATTGATAGAAAATGCACAAAATACAATGGTAATCTGTGCTATTGTTACTGTATTCAGCACTCTAACATTTGATGGAACACTCTAACATTTGATAATAAAGATTTGGGGGACGTTTAGATATTGATACAGAAAGTCTTAAAAGTGAAATGTTATGCTGGATGGATCAAAGTTTAGCGTACGTGCTAAAAAAATGGTTGTGATCAATTAGGTCATAACAAATAAAATATAATAAGCTTATTTTGAGGGTGAACACCATGATACTATGTATGTTTTATTCAGAAGGAAGTTATATTTATTTCACACACATATTCCATTATAGTTTATAGCCTGTGGCTTATAATATATTTCATTTTAACTGTGTCCATTAAATATAGTAAATTTTAAGTTATGAAATAGTTTTATTTGAAGAATTAAATCTAAAGTGTGACTCTATTCTTTCCATTCTGGTAATCTAGTCTCTAGATCAGGCGTCCCCAACCTTTTGGATCTCATGGACTACTAAATTCATAATTTTAAATCCCATGGACCACTAATATGATCTGCCTAATGACCGACCCCTGATT
>JANHFJ010006192.1:82433-92489 GCA_032468195.1 Cerberus rynchops
AATACAAAGTTATTACTCTTAAAAGAGGTGGTGCAGTTGAATTTAATCCTTGGTAGTTGTCCTAACTTTAAACAATCTCTTTTTCTGCCTTCCCATTTTTTTTTGTTATTTGTTTTTAAAAAGAGATTGGAAGGAAGATCTCTAAATATAAGTTAAAAAGAAACTAGGTATAGGAAAGATACTGCAATGACAAGGTTAAATTTTTGCATCACTTTAGACCTGTACTAAATAAGAGTGCATGCTGGAGACAAGTACTATCTTCCACAAACAAAGGCCTCTGGGTCTTTTTTCATTGTGTGGCAGAGCTCGAAATGATGGGATGGTGTTTGATATATTCATTGCAGATGTTTACCATTATAAAAGGCATTCTGTACATGTCTCAAGTATTTACATACAGGAAGCTGCAAATAAGCTTTCCTCTTTTATAGGATTTAGCTATATTTCCATCTGGAACTGAAGTATGTTCTTTATAGTATGCCACTGATGTCAGAAACATAGTTAAAGAATAATTACATTATAAGATATATTTTTGGCTGAAAAGCTATGTCCTATTTTTACAGTGAAAGTATTGTTCACAGTTCCTTCCCTCTCTGAAAATATATTCGTCTCAAAGATGGGCAGGAAAAAAAATATTGTTTACACTGTTACACTCTGCTTCAGGGACTCAGAGATTTTATTGTTGTTGTTGTTATACTGTTATGATAACCTGAAAAGCAGAATCAGGCTGATACAGACTAATTGGTTTATTGTTGTCAAACAAACTTCATGGTGAAGTCATCCTCTTCTAAAACTGCCTACATAATTATTTTACCCAGTTAATCTTTGTGCCTGGATCAGTACATAGATTAAGTTTAAAAGGAGAGAAGACTCTCTTTTTATAACATTTCTACCACTAAAAACAGATCCTAAGTCAAAAGTTTTTGTGTGTTTCAGGCAGAATCACAACTACATTTCCACCTGGTCAAAATGCAGAGAATAATAACATTTAACCAATTATCCTATGCAAAGCTTTTCAGTAGTAGTTCTCGTGAAGTTCAGTGAGACTTGTTCCAAATTAGTGTTTATACTGCAGGTATCAATCTTATTTCCATCTTCAGTCTCTTGACAGACACACAGCTGGTAAGATATAAAAACCAAAGTGGGATTACTAAAATCAGTTAATACAAAAATATTGTCTACATTCTATAAAATGCTGAGAGATAAATATGAGGGATGCTTCTGCCACAAATACTTCTGAAAAAAGGCTTCTTTATGTTGTTCTTTCCTTTTCTAAATGAAACCTCAATCAGCATTAATGTACAGCAGTCTAATTTTTTTGACTGGTAATATGACATCTGGTTTTAAGCGGGAATAGTAAAAATTAAATGACATTGTCTAAGGCACAAGTTTTTATCAAGAAAGGCTGCAACAAAATTAAATTGTGGGTGATTCCAGCATCCAAGCATGACCTGTAAGTTTTCAGCCCTCAAGGGATTCCCCACTACCATATCCTGGACTTTTATGTGACGTGCAATTTTTACTCATAAAACAGACTGAACAAACAATTGGTTAGATACCAGATGTGGTAATTAGCCACATCTCTTTCTCCAACTTCCTTGATATAGGTCCACTTAACCTCAAGCCAGGAGAGGCTCACCAAGCCAATAATTATCATCTATATTTCAGTGTCTGGAAATGACATTTGACTGTCAAAGAAATTTCCCCAGAACCATCACTATATCATTTGTATAAGCTTTTAAATCTCCTGCCCTAAAGAAATAGAAATATGTTCATGAGATATTCAGCAGATGCATACTCATAATGTTGGCATATGGCAACAGGAATAAGCAAAGCATCTTTTTTGACAAAATACATAGCCTTTTTATTGTTGTTTGACAAAACATAATTTTCTCTTTTCAGTAATCACACCTTTTAAATTAACTTACTCTTTATTCAGATGGGGACATGATTCACCACACAGATATAATTGATTCTGACAGAATGGTCTTCTCAAATAGTAACAACAATAACATTTTTTAGTAATGAAAAGCAAGCAACAAATAGAAAAGCAATGTTGCTCTCATTCACTTTGCCCATCACCTAGTCGCCAATTTTATTTGGAATGCATTTTTTTTCCATCTTCAGTTTTCTTGTATAATTTGGTCAGCAATTATGAATACATTTTTCTACAAAAAGGAAACAATTGCACAGATGTGGCAGAAGCAGATGGGTATCAAGGTACCAGTGGTAGCAGAAAGGCTATGCTTCAGGTATCTTTCACATTCTCCCAAAATGCCTTTACTCTGCAACCCCAGATATGATTATTTCTCTCTACAGGTAAAACATTGAGTTTTTCATACATACATACATACATACATACATACATACATACATACATATGTGTGTGTGTGCGTGTGCGTGCGTGCATGCGTTTGTGTGTATACATTGTGAAATCTTCTCCCCTTAGAGATGAGATCAACCTCATCATTCCTTAGTTTTTGAAGTTCTTCAATATTTGGTTATACCAGAGGCTTGGAGACCCCAGGGGATGAATGAATTCATGAGGTGGCTCCATTATTATTAACATCCCTCTCTTTGTTATCGTCTTTTCCTGATTTAGTTCTTATCATTTTAATGCTCTTTTAATAATAGTTATATGTTTTATGTAATGATTGTTTTATCTATTTTACTCATTTATTGACTGTTGCATGCCACCCAGAGTCACTTTCCATGAGATGTGTAGCCGTATAAATATTACTAAAACTCTTGTGTCTCTTTGCCTGTTTGTAATCTTCAACTGGGTGAAACAATGCATCATAGGGCAAATATCTTTCAACCAAGATATCTCAAATGGGATAACTTACAGAATGCCAGGATCCATTATTGCTGTGGGAATGAAATTTAGAGATGTTATAGCCACTTCAGCACCATTGCGATGCTGTTTCAGCACTGCTGCAATCAGCTGTGGCCCTGCGATTGTCATTTCCAATGCTTACTTACAGCTTCCTGCAAATGAAGTTTTTACTTGTCATTTTGTCACAATAGTGAAAAACAGCTCTTCCACACAAACTCCTCCTTTCATATGTGCATGTGACAACACAAAACATATAGGGCTAAAGGAGAGCTTGAATCCTGTCAGTGCAATGTTAATTGACCAAGGGGGATCAAATAACATGGGATGTCTCTAAGCTTCTGTGGAGGGGGGGGCAAGAGGAGGCAAGATGACAGCAGCATTGCAGTGTTACTGTACTCAGAGAAGCCACATTATTTTTGTATAAATGCCTTATCTTTGTACTCACACGCAAAAGGGCTTGAGGTGTGATGCTGCTTTTGTCTTTTTGATGAAAGAAGAGACATCTGCAGAATCTGCTGGGAGCAACTTAAAATGAAGCTAATATAGTTAACTGAATTTAGTGCTATAATATATAAAATAGGTTGATGCCCTAAAGTTGCTTGGCAGCCAGAAGTCATTGGTTATGCACTATGAGCTACAAAAATTAATAGAATTTTTCTACTTCCATATACCACACTTTAATAGACATATTATATCTGTTCCAATAGAATCATATTTGAGCAGAAAACATTAGACAGAGGGGTCATTGGTGGTCTCTGAGCTTGGTTGTTTTCTTGCAGATGTTTCATTAGTCAAACTGATGATGTTACCTAGTTTGGGTAATGAAATGTCAGCAAGAAAACAATCAAGCACAAGAGGGTGCTCACCAAGGAACCCTCATTTCAACTCAGATTTACAAATACTCTCCTTTACTGGCACATTAGACAGAGTTGGAATTTTGTTTGCAGCTATATTCAGATTATCCAGATTTTTTCCAGCCAAAATGAAATGTTGTGGATTGTCATATTATGTGAAGCTAAACAAATGCTAGATGCATATTTAAGATCTATACAAATGTGCACTTACATGAGCTAAGTGCAACTCTCTGAATGATACTGCCTCTGTTCTTGGAGAAATGGAAGTCTAGGTGACAAACTTTGCAGGAGCCAAAGTTAAATGTGTTGAGTTAAATATTTGAAGAGATAATCTATTTCACAATGAAATAACAATCGTTGCCTTGTTTGTTCCCAAAATAATTAGAATTATGTTTCTGATAAATATCAACTTTCCTTTAAAATCAAACATATTTACTTGCTGTAAATTTCAGTGGCTATGGAGAGAGAGAAAGAAAAAATATAAATATGATTAATTTCACTACAAAGGAGTGAAGTTTAGTTATCTGTCATTTCTGCAACCAAAATTGAAGTTATTTCAAGATAATACTCTGAACTTTGGTGTCAATGCTTAGATTATCATTTCTGAACTTTGGTGTCAATGCTTAGATTATCATTTCTGACAGCAATTCTTAAATAAGTATAATTCTAAGATATTTTATTTCTCTGGATGCTATTTTACAGTGAAATATTGCCGCCAGATTTTAACAAACATTTTCAACTAGTTTAGATAGTAATCTAAGATTAGATTATTTGGTTTAAAAGATAATTTTCTTCTCTCATATCAACATTTTAAGATGTTCTTTGGAACTTAAATAATATAGAGTTGTTAGAGTTTAGTTTTCAATTATGTGGAATATCTATTTTTCCAAAGATTAATTTATGAAAGTTATTCATTTCAGGTTAATTATACTATAAATCAGATGCTGCTGAAATATAAATAATGATCAATGTCTGATTCTCTAACAGTTGACAGGTTTCTCACTGTATTTGTGTATATTCTTGTAGCTATTGATCAGCAGCTACAAGAAACAGAATATGATTTAATATTTTTTCATAATTACATTTAATCCCCTGGATAGGGTTGTCTGAAAGTGAACCCTGGGTTTGAGGTCTTCTGACCCATAGAGATATTTGGTCTTGAATGCAGTTGTACTATCTCAGATAGACCTGATGTTTAATCTGGGGGTTCATTCAAACAGCAGGACATCGTCGTGGTCAGGAGACCTTTGCACAACTGTGGATAATGCACCAGTTACACCCTTTCCTGGTCAAATAGACCCTGATCACAGTCACCCACGCCCCTAGTTTCCCTACTGTAATGCACTTTACATGGGGCTGCCCTTGAAAAGTATCAGGAAGCTTCAGTTATTTCAAAATGCAACTGCCTGCATGGTTTTCTGCAAGTCTAGATTTGCACATGTGACCTTTCACTTGCAGGAGCTGCATTGGTTGCCAATTCTCTTCCAGATCAAGTTCTAGGTGCTGAATATCACTTTTAAAACCTCATATGGTTATCCAAAGGTTAGGTTACACAAAGGACTATATCATCAACCCATCCACCAATTTGAGGAGGCAGGGTGTCAGCCTCGGATCCACAGTTCCGAGACTGACCTTCAGGATGGGGGGGAGTCATCCAGGAATTGCTACTTTGCCTACTTGCCTCCTACAGACTGCAAACAAACTTTGAGAAGCCGGCAGTTGATTGCAGAATGCTGGTCTGCAATTAACCGAGGAGGAAAAAGATAATTGAACTGGCTGACATGGGGGCTGGGCAAGAAGCTGAGCCAATGGATACTGCAAGGCGTGGGGGTGGAGTAGCATGGGGTGGGGGCATGTGCGCGGGCACTAGGAGCACATATATATGGTGGTGGGAACACTAGGTGGCAACACTGACTAAAGATCATTTGTGTGATTCAGTTTGTACCGATCACGTAGAGAAGAAGTAAAGAACATCATGGTTTGTTTGACACTGTGTCTGGCTTTTCCTTCTACTGACGTTCGGAACCCTGACAATAAATCAGTTGCCAACTTTTAAGCATGTGACCTTGCAGATGCTGCAACAGTCGTTAGTGTGAAAACGGTCCTAAGTCACTCTTTTTCAGTGCCGTTCAGTGTAATTTAGAACAGTCACTAAATGAATTATTGTAAGTTGATGACTACCTGTAAAAGGTATAGGTTTCCTGTCCGACTCAAGGGCAGTGGTGGCAAATCTATGGCACATCTTCCGGAGGTGGCACGCAGTCCTTTCTATGAATACGTGCCCCATCACCCCATCTCAGCTCCACCACGTTTCTTCGTGGTGTTTCTCGCCATCATTTTCTGAAGCTGAAGAAAGAAAAAAATCTCACCTCTTGCAGAGCTGCCGGTGTTGAGATGTCCCGCCTCCCACTGGCCAACTGGTCTTCGGGTCTTCCCGTGCCCAGTTTGGGCATTCAGGATCTAAAAGGTTTGCCATCACTACCCTAGGGGGCGATGCCCACCTCCTTTTCCTAGCAAGGGAGCCAGCATTGTCTGAAGATTCTTCTATGGCCAACATGACTATACACTGAGACGCAAGGAATGCTGTTATCTTCCCACTGAAGTGGTACCTATTTATCTACTTTCATTTGCATGCTTTTGAACTAGGATCTAAATAGCATATGTAAATGTGATGCTCTCTTTTTTGGTGATGCTAAAAGGCTTTGCAAAATATATTTTTCTTTTCCCTTTTTCTTTTTCTTTCTTGATTTAGATCTGTTAGCTTGCATTCTGAAATTTGGATCTTGTAACTATGATAAGTCCTTCCTATGTGGCTGCTTAACATACAGTAACAGGATTACTCTCTTTCTAAAAAGCAGTTCAAAAGTTTCTCTGGATCTATTTTTGGGTTTCCCTCTCTCTCTTCTCTAAAACTGCTGTTTTGTTGGTTGGGCACAATTAGATTTGTCAAAGGACAGTGTCTAAATGTTCAAGGAGACATTTTTAAAAAATCAAATATGTTAAAGAGTTTTATCATGTACAAGTCAGTATTCAGATCTTCATATTGGTTTGAAAAGATGAAAAGTATTTTGCAGGATTTTATACATGAAAATCAGTGTAGCTATTTGCCCAAAAGACAGCTGAGAGGTAATATTTCTAATTTTCTTATTATATCAGATTACTCGGAACAACACAATGAAAAACAAGCTGCATTGATCTTTTTTAATTGGGAGAAAGTATTTAACAATTTTTAACTGGACTTTTCTTTTTGAAAATTTGAAAATATAGAATTTGAAGAAAATGTTATTAAATGGGTAAGACTGATATATACTAACAATCTGGATACATATAATGCCACAAAGAATTTGAGAGACTAACACTGAGAAAAATCCAGATTTTTTTTTTAAATTGATTGATGAGAACCAATTAGAAAAGATTCATGGAAGGTTGATTGTACATATGGTAATTGTATCAAATGTATTATATGCACAGCAATGGAAGGAATTCACACAATGGAAGAATGAATTGTGAAGATGACTGAACTGGTAGAAATGGTGAAATTGAAATGGTTGGTTAGAGAAAACAGGTTCTTTTTATTTCTTTTTTTCTATCTGCAAACCAGTTTTTACCATCTGTTTATGTATTTAAAATATTCAATAAAATTGTATTACGTACACATACATAAATATATGCATGCGTGCACATACATACTTTATATGTGCGTGGATATATACACACACATACATACACATATATATCCTCACACTGGGAAAGCAAATAGTTAATTACATTATGCTTATTTATTATCATTATGATTGTTAATCACACAAGACATCTAGATGTTTTGACTGGGTCTGGCATTTTTATCCACCTAGCCAGGCTTTCCCAAGTACCTGAGATAAGTATATGTTGTTGTTTGGTGGTGCTAAAGGTATTGTTGCTATAAAAGCTGTTCAAAGTAAAGCTGCCTTTTGTAATTGATTGATGGTGATTTTCTCAATGCTGAAAGGATTCAAGTGGTGCTCCATTGTTGCCACTTTTTCATGCCTTTGCTTGTAGTCAGGCTGTGCGATCTTCTTGCAGCAGCTAACAAGGTGGCCCAACTGTTTCTTCAGCTTCCTTGCACAGCCAGCATTTCCTGTATTACTATCATCATTATTAGAGTTTTGTTCTCTCTCCCCCTCCCCCTCTCCCTCACACTCTCTCTCTCTCCCTTCAAGATGGCAAACATATTTAATATTTCTGCTGTCTATTTCCCTCACAAGCAAAATCCCTTTGAGGAGGAGACTGACCAGCTCAAAATCACCAAGGGAAGACTAGAACTATTTTAATCGATTGATGAATGGGTAATCACTTGTCAACTGTTTTCATTACCAGACTTCTTGGAAGGTCTTACTCACTGGAAACTTTTATGGCACAATTTTACTATGTCTACCATCTTTGCTAATTGCAGAAAGTCAGTCAAGAGTTGGGGTCACATAGCAGAGGAAGGGAAGTAAAGAATAAATGTGAAAATTGAATCTAAATGGGATTTTAGTCCTCTTTGGAACCAGGACAAAGCTCATTCTCTTGGCATTGTAAACATTGTAAGCTGCAGGCCTTGTGCTTTTCATTAAGTCCATGTTTCACTCACAGACCAAGTATACCACATTTATAACACATTTTTCAAAATTGAAACTGAACATTGGAGCAAGCTTAGTTAAAATATATGACTTAATCATATGTGGGATTTTTCAGTTGTCAAGTGAAACAATGAAGATCATGATTGGTTGCCAACTTATACAAGAAAAACTTGACACCGAAGCAAAACTTGTAGCACAGTCATTCATTGCCTTAATCCTAAATACATCAGACCTACATTAATGATTGCTGCAAGCTGAAACTCATGTTTGATGCCATATAACAGCAGCAAATCAGATTCTGAAACCTATAATTACCTCAATTAATAAAGTGGAGCAGAGAAGTTTTCTCCTTTGGAACACATGTGTTAGAACATGAAAGCTTTTGTAACCATAATTTTAAGACCTTGAAGACTAATCTGGTAAGTAAAAGAATACATAATATTAAGCTGGGGGTGGTGGAGGTGGTAGGGTGGAGGAGAGACAAGGGGTTGTTGGAAGAAATATCCATGCAGGTTCAGTTCCAAGTGGGGAGAAAGACACTGGAAACATGGAAGCTGCTTGGAAGGATGGTTTTATTGGTGGAGCTGGAGCAGGACCTCATGGTTTGAAGTCCTGTGCGAAAAGGGCAGAGATGCTGAGAGCCCCTGGGTTTAATGCCCTCTGTTGGAGTTTGAATTTGAGCTTGTGTTCTGATTGGTTGTTAGACCAATGCAGGGGTAACTTTATAGGTTGTCCTTTGAGTCCCAAGCTTGGTTGAATCTTGCTGAATGATGTAATCTTCCAAGGGGCCATGTGGAGAGTTGGGCAATCCCTTCCTGGGGCTAAGAGCCTTTTAAGTTGCAAATAAAGCTAGCTGAGTCTATTGTCTTCCAAATAAGTATCTGCTGGGGGCTGGGGCTGAGTTTCTTTTTCTCTTTTAGGGGAAATATTGTTCCTTTTAATATTTTTTTCATTTTTCTAGGAGAGGAGTGGGTGTTAACTTCCAACAGGGTCAAACAATATCCCAGGTTTATTTGCAATCTCAAACCCTGTTTTATCCAGACACAGACCCCTCTCTGACCCCCATTGCCAAAATGGATGGCACGGAATCACATTTTTTTTTTTTTAAAAATGTGGAAATACACAATTATTAAACTGTGTAGCATAATGCAGGTTTAATATAATAAAAAATAACTTGCATAAAATCCTAGGGAACATGACAAAAGCCACCTTTTTGCTTAAAGGGTGGTCCCACCAAAATGTATAAAGTGTGGCCTCTGACAAAAAAAAAATCATCCCCCTCATGTTAAGCTGCAATCATGGAAACTCTGAGCACATGGAATCAAAAGCTTTTCTATCAGATGAAATACAAAGCCTTGATTTCTTATCAGTGATTCAGCAATGCAAGGATGAAATGCAATGGAAGACATCAAATTACATTGAGGTTCTTGCATCAGCGTGTACTCTGGTATGCAAATTGGAAGCACCACCTGGTCATTGATTAGCAAAATAATAGGTCTTGCAAAATCTAGAGATAGCAAGCTAATGAGAAAATGCTATTGTTTCATTTTGCCTATATGGTATGGTGGACTTGCCCTCAGTAATCCATACACTGGAAATTACCCCTAGACGTTGTGAGGTTTCCTTCATCAGATATGTTGAAGCAGAAGCCAGATAGCTTTAATTTACCATATTTCTTGGTGTATAACGCACACTTTTTTCTTGAAAAGAATGTGGAAATTGCATGTGCACATTATACACCAATAAATACGGTAGTATTTTTCCTGGA
>JANHFJ010006192.1:157260-169089 GCA_032468195.1 Cerberus rynchops
TGGATGGTGCTGGAATAACTATAATAAATCTGTGTGTGTGTGTGTGTGTGTGTGTGTGTGTGTGTGTGTGTGTGTGTAGAAGTTGTGTACTATAAAACATAAAACCTGCATAATATATGTATCATTTTTCTAGGTCACAGACAATATGTTAATCCTTAGTGTAATTAAATCTTCTAATCTTTTTAATTGAGTTCACAGAGGCCTTAGCTGTCCTGTGTTTCAATACATTCAACAAATAGAAAAAAGGATTCTATATATTTTCCCCTTTCATTTCATTTCAAAATTTCTGGCAATAGAATAATTCTAGGTGCCTCAAATATTGAACCTTTATCTTCTACTACTTTTTCTCTGCAGAATACAAAAACAAAATTTTTACTTTCTCCCCACTTTTTATTGTATGAAGGACACAATTATTTGGACAAGGACTCTATATGGTATATATTTTTAGATATAGCAGAAGAACTACAAATATATTGATCTTCTGAGGCCTTTCAAAAGCAATTGTTTATGTGAAAATACGTTTTTCCCAAAGCAGAATCAAGGATATTAAGATTCCAAACATGATTATTAAAGGAGAAAATAAATAGGGCTTCTCAAACCTGCTAAAGATTGCAGTATTAAAATATGAAATGAAGTGCTGCCTAATCTTTTCAGTTTTAACATTAAAAATTAGAAGGAATGATGCAAGAATAGTATATTCTTAGTATTTTTCTAAAACGTATCTGACAAACTGGCACAGGCCTTTTACCTACCTGCACATAACTTCATTTTCATAACTTCAACCATAGTTATTATAGATTAGTTAAAGTTTCCCAATATTAAAATATCAAAATTATACTAAGGTTGCATTTCTGTAAATCTTGATATCTGATACTTGCAAACTATGGACCTGGTAATCAAAGAAACACCTTGAAGGGGGGAAAAGCATATTTGCAAATACTGAACAACTATTTACAGTTTCACTGCTCCTCTTTCTAAGGCAAGGGGTGGGAATACCACTGGATTGCTTTAATACCAGTAACCTCAATATTACAGAAATGCTAGTTTTGCCAAGCATCAAACATGCAGTGAAGTTGCAGGGTATAGTGCCTATTAATAGCAATATTGATCATTACTAAAAAGCCCCTTAGATATTATCCTACATTTTTTGTTGAATAAAATGAAATGAGCAGCTTTTAAATATACTAACAGACACACATATACATACACACACACTTAACAAAAACTAGTTGATAAATTATTTATACACAGATACACATACTTTACACTGGTCTCTACTTCTGTATTAAAGATCCCTTCCTCCTCACAGGATTCTTGAACCACTATACTGCTACAGCACTTAAAGGGAACCTAAACATATTTTACGTCTCTGTAAACAATATTTAAGGAAGCAGTGAAAAATTCACAAGGAATATATAAAAATGCTGTAACTGAAAATCAGTGCATCACATTCAACAAGAAAAAATTGCATCTGGAATGTGACTTTACATCACTCCTTCCCTTTCAAATTTCATGATTTGAAGCTAAGTTTATTGTATCTTTCCACTTACCAACATACTAATTCATGACACCTGTAATATCATTGTTAACTTACTGCACTACAAAGAAATAAATTTAGCTTAAATTTATTTTATTTTTTTAAACATATTTTAATCTGGCTATATTTCTTGGAACTGGATCTATAGTAATCATATCCTAATTGCTAACTACTAAGAATTTAATCTTTTATTTTTTGGGGGGCTCCCATATAACATTTTGTTTACCAATTCTCTAATGACAGTAAAATATATCATGCATATCTCACATTACTTATGAAAAAAAGTTGTACTAACACCTTATATTACATTTTTCTTAAATTTTTGTAGATCATATTTTATTTTGTAGTCTAATTTTAAAAAGTATCATCATGCACTTAAATTGTGTTTTATATTAGGCAGAAAAATTGATTTCCTCTATGTTGTTTTTTCTGCCTAGGATATACAACTTCATATAAGATTTATTATAAGTAATTTATTGTATCAGAAATAAATCAGCCCTAAAAACTGATAATGATTACCATTACATTTAGGTAAGAGTTTTGTGACAAACATCCTCAACTTCCCAATTTATGGTACACCCCAACAAAACTACATAATTCATTACAGTATTTAATGTACATTTTTCAATGCACATACTACTACAGCAAATCTATACAAAATTCCATTGCAGTAAATATAATACAATGATCTCAGGATCTGTTAGCTTCATAAAATTTAACTTCAAATGAAATTGTTCAAATTATGAAATAAATATTGAATCTTCAGCACAGCATGACTTTATTCTCTTTGTATTTTTATCAATTCATGCTTCATTGTGAAAGTAAAATATAATTGTGTGAATATGTCTTTCTGAGTTATTCCTGTAGTAAGAACAGTTAAAATTCTCTTCTTCTTCCTCATTGTCAGGACTGGCAGTTTATTCTGTCCTTTTTAAAACTTCTGTTAATAAAACAGATGCAAAGAAGGTAGCATTAGATTCACTGTTAGCTCTATTCATAACATGCGCTACTGTTCAAGTGACGTGGACTCAAGAGAAATAAACTTCCAGGTACCACTCAGACCTGATATGCTCACAGATTGGAAGTGGGTGTTAAACCAGCTGGTAGCCAGTTCCAGAGGTTTGGTCATATTCTATTGTATATTGCTGTGTCCAGTCCACAATAACAGGACGAAATAAACCGCAGCATCTGAATTCAAAGAAGTCTATAACATTTCTTATACATCCATGGCTAAAAAGAGAAGAAAAAGCAAAAAAAATGTACTTAATGTTGCAACTAACAAATACAAAGTTACCCCTAATAACATGGACGATTTCCACAGTAATTATTATGCTTGTTGGTATTGACAATGTTTACTATTACTGAACTACTACAGTTATAAGCTATTAATTGAATACCAAATTCAAATAACTTTAGAGTCTTACATACACCAGTCTTTTCTCAGCCTTATAATGGGGACATGCTACTAATCCATTATTCTGCGTTTCAAAAAGGACTATATTCAGGGAGTAATACATTCCACTTAGCGTGATGGAACCCAAATTACAAAAAGAACAGCAGCTCGGAGAAAGAAGCCTGTAATGGCTGTTAATAGTAAAAATGTAGTACTATATGAAGACTGGGAGATTGGAAAGAGAATTAAGGAAAAATATCAAATGTAATGAAATCTTTTCTGGAATTTTATAGAAAGGACCACTAGAAAAGTTGAGTAGATTCATTGGTGATGATTAATGTATATTGCAAGTAATATTTTTGGGATCATCCATCAGACTATTAATTTTTAATTATTCAGGTTACTGTTATTTTGTCCTTATTGTAGATAATATTTGAATTTCAAATAGGGAGAGATAAATGAGATACGGTGAATTGAAACTAGACAAAGTTTGAGGAATTCAAGGGAATATTAAAAAATAGGACTGTCATGGGTCATAAAGAAGTAATTTAAAACTGCTGTGTGTCATAAAAGGCAGTTTAGCATTATATGCTGGTCCAGTGCACATGAAGTACTTTCTTTCATTCACAAATGAAGCACTTCTCTGTATATACACTATGCTACAAGGCAGCAAGACTGCTTCAAGAATGGGCATATCCAGAAGATACTCTGCTGTGATAGTGAATGAAGCTTCTCAATGAATTATTCCTATCATTCTATTACAACTATGACTGGATCCAAAATTTATTACTATTAAGATTATAATTTGAGCAATTTACTTTTTAAAAAATTAGGTCACAAGGTACCTGTCAATTTGAATGAAAGAGTAGCTAGTAAAAACAGATACTTAATCCATGAGCTATTTTTTGACTACTCAGCTAATTTTTCTTCCATAGTAAAATTCCACACCATCACCATATACATCTGCTAAAGTACTGATTATATTATATTTGACTGAAAAGTTAAAAAGATAATTAAAAATCTACAGAAACTGACCAGTTAACAGTCAGCCATATCTAATCTGTTTCATCTTAAGTATCATATAAACATTTAAATAAACATGCATTTAAACACATTTTACTTATATACCTACTTAAATGGACTTTCAATAGATGTTGTTGTTACTTTAAAGTGCTTATATCGTCTGGCATTCATTCTTTCATTTGTAGTAATACCTAAACAAGAAATCTAGAAAAAAAATAGCCAATTAATATTTAGAATTACTGAAATTATAGAAATATCAAGCTATGAAAACCAGAATCAACATTCATTTAAAGATTTAAAGATACAGTTACATAAACACTTCTGGCTGACGTCGCAGCGAGATCGGATATGAGGAGCGAATCACTACACTCCCATGCCAAATTGTCTCCATTGGTGGGCTCCCAAAGGAATTAAAACCACCCTGTAGGGGCAGCAAAGCAAAGAGAGGTGCCCTGCAAGGTCGCGAAGAGACACATCTCTCTTGTCCGACCCAGGGCTTTCTTTCCCTCTCAGCCAGGATGAGAAGAGGCAGCCCAAAGATGGCTGCCACAAAGCTGAGACAGCCGATAACCACCTAAAATCTGTGCTGGAGTGGACTTTGTGATGAACAGTGTATGAACTGGGTGAGAGGATTTTTTTTAATCAAAACTCAACCCCAAGAAAATCCAGGGGAACTATTTACTCAGAATTATTTGTTAAAGCAGCATGCAAGCACTTTGAGAAAATTACCAAACCAGAAGGAAAAGACTTCTTTAAAGACAGGGAAAAAAACCCCTTTTTTCTTTAAAAAAGCAGGAAATTGGACTCTCAAAGTGGGATGTCGTGGTATTGAGAAGGCATTTTAAAATGCTGGAATTATGTTTAAAAAGATAACACTGCTTTTTTACTTGAATTACAATTTAAAATAATTAAAATCAGACTTGCTAGTAACAATATTGTGAAGTAGAGAACATCTTCTGATGAGAGGAAAATATGCACGCCTGGGAATATCCATTTGAAGGACTGTGAAAATACTTACTAGATTATATCCATCTACCTTAAGACCACTGGAGATTTAAATATTTAAATATGAAAACAAGGAAGATATTTAATTAAAAAGACCCCTGAATGAACTTATAAAAAAGATTTAAGGCGGCTTGGATAACTCCCTGGACTATTCAAATGGAACTGACTGATTATCTATGGGACATAAAGAACTGTGACTGTGACTCAGCTTTAAATAAATGGTTCTTGGGCTATTGGCCAAAAGTGGGATTTACTAAAACAAGACAAGATGCAACAGGAGGAAATAAATAGAACTTTAAATGAGATGGAGCTGAGGTTTCAAAGCATAAAGGATATTATACAAAAACAACACAAGGCAACTATGGAATTAATAGATGGAGTAGACCAAAAACTGGAAAATACTATACAAGGGACAATGAGTAAAGACAAAGATGCTCAGGAAAGGAAGGAACCAGCAGAAGGAATGGAGGGAAAAGCAGAACTGAGAAATCAGCAAAAAGAAGACAAGGCGGAGACACCAACAAAATTAACAATGACTGATGAATTCAACCAGGGGGAAAATACTTTAAGAGATTTAAAAAGAGAATGGGAGAAGCAGGAAGATGCTTTGGGGATGGAAATAGGGGTTAGAGCAGATAGTCTCTAAGTTAGATAGTGGAAGAGGGTAGGGAGGGGAGAAATATTTAGATTGAACAGTCAGGGTGTAGATGTAGATGTAGATAGAGACAAAGATTTAAGAGAAGAATATGGGAGGCAAGTCAAAAAAAGAATAAGACTTAAGGTACTGATGCAGGCAAGAGATGATGGATAGAAAAAAGAGATTTTTTTTTCTTTAAAAACGTATTTCAACATAAACATGTATGTCAACATCAGAATTATATAGACTGGACAAAAGAAAAGTATATGAATAGAATTATGTTATATGTATTCTGATAGGTACTATAATAGCATATTGAAACATTGACTAATGAAATAATGAAGGATAATATTTTAATACAAATAGATATGAAGAGAAATATGGGATATATGAATAAAAACTAAGTATCAAAAATGGGAAAATCAGAGGTTGAACAATGGTACTATTAAACATGCTTAAAATATAACAATTAACAGTGAAATAATAACGTCAAATAGTAATTAAATAACGAAAGAATATATTTTAATATAAACATATGTATTAATAGCAAAATTATATAAATTGGATGAATGTAAAGAATATGAATAGATCTATCCTCTATGCTTAAATAATATTGTGATTGATATCAGAATTGTACACTGAAACTCTGAAGAATGAAATAATGATGAAATTTTAATATAAATAGATGTGAAGAGTTAAGGAAATATGAATATGAATGATTAAAGCAGGTGAGAGATGAAAGACAGAAAGGAAACGTCTTTTAATACAATGGTGACATGAATAAAAGTCAGAATAGAGAGAGAAATAAGAGAAAAGGGGAATAACAGTATACACATTTGTACATAACAAGATAAATGTAATAACGAGGAGGTTTAGAAATTGAATGGTGGTAGTATAAGGCACGTTTAAACAATATGAAATAATGAAAGATTACAACTGAATATAAATGTGTATTATTATTAGAAACATATAAGCTGGATAAAAGTAATAACCATGAGCAATAATACTATTTTTACTTGTACCAAAATGTATGGCACCCAGGTGCCACACTGTTCACACATTGATATGTAAATGTAATATAAAATAAAAAACTTGACAAAAAAGATATAGTTACATAAGATAATGAAAATGTGCTATCTTTTTCAATTGTATGTTAAAAGAATGTTTTTTCACACACAAAACGTATTTGCACTATATTAAAGGTACCCTAATAGCTATTTTGAACCAAGTTAACACCAAGCCAACATCTGCGTCAATACTTTCCTTTGTGAAAGAGATAACTAATAGGACTGTACAATACTTTGCATTTGATTGGGCAAAGGAGTTTCAAAACCTGGAGTAGTGTGAACCCAATCTACTGTACCAGTGACTCATGAAATAATCATGTCTCCTTTCAGGAACAGGCAGTTACTACACTCACACATTTCCCTAAACACTGAACTCTTAATGAAACTCAAAACATTTCACAATCCTAATAACTGTGGAGTTGTGATAACATTTATTTAGCATTAAATTATTCTATTTTCATTAAAAAGTTCTCTTCATCTAGCTGAATTTTGCTTTTTATTAAATGTAAGTGGCAGTTAACAGGAAGGCATGTACATTTTCTAAATAAATTAAAATAGCAATTAAAACGAAATTGTGCAAACAAAAACACCAGGATTTTAAAAAAATTCAGCTGAAATTTCAAGGATCAGCAATATTAACAAACACACACACACAAAGCAAAACCAAAACTGAAATCAACTACTAAAATATTACTCAGGTAGGGCTTGACCAAATTGATGACTCTCACTAAAAGGGAGACTTCAAAGAGCAGATTCCAGACCTGAGTTTTAGGATTCTTTAGAATTCAGTTCATGTTCTCAGAAATTTTGGAAGCAAATTTTTACTGATTAGTATTGTATTATCTTTTGCAAATAGAACAGCTGCATCCAGTATGTAGTTCTTTAAGTCTTCTTTAGCCTCTTACTTGTCTCTTCCACTTGGGATAATTTATAATAAAAATCCATGAGAACAATTTTAAAATCATAATTTGCCCCTCATCATTTGATCGACCAAACTGACCACATCCTATAGAAGTAGTGTCAAATTTGGTACCATCCAAACTTCTGAAATCAACTCATTTAAAATTTGGTAATTTATATTAAACAGAAGGATAGGAAAGAATGTCTATCTGCCTGCCTGCCTGTCTATTATTTCCTCATGCATGCACTTATTTTATATGGTTAAGATACATTCCATATATTCCACAGAAGATTCCTCTATATACCTAATAAGTTGTTTTTTCCTACCTGATACATTTGACACATTAGTAGTACAGCAACCCACATGAAGTGAAACACACTGTTCAAAAACATCCAGAACATCCAAGGCGAACAAGTGGCAATTTGTGTAATATACGTCCAAAAACCATCTGTTGTATAACTTGTGTGACAGTGGATTCCCCAGTCTGAAATGAATATATATGTATATATATATATATATATATCAGAATTTTACAAAATAGCTCCATACTATTTTCCTTGCAGCATTTAAATGGATTTTTTGTTTCAAAAATATGAAAATACTTTCAAAATGAAAGTATTTAGTGATAAAAATCAGATAAAACGTATTAATCAATATGAAGAAAAATTTACAAAATTGATGGAGCACTGATTCATTGAAAAAGCTAGGCAATTAGAAATATGTGAAACAAACTAAACTTACAAGAGATACAGCCATAAATCATCCAGCAAATCATGAAGAGTAAAAAGAATAAATATCCCATGAAATAACGATGATTGCCTGCTCCTGAGGAAAAAACAATGTATTGCAATAAAACATTCAGTTTTGCTCTACATTAACAGTACAACGAAGATAATGTGCAGGCCTACTATTTCTGCTATAATATTTAAAATAATTGTGTTTCAGCTGGAAAGTGCACCTCATTTATTTGCAATTTGCAAATAAATCACAAATCTCTCATGGAACCAATGAAGATGGATGTACTAAAATTAATAAAGAGTACTAATGAGCATAAACATGAAGTATAAAACAAGATGTTTTCCTCAATGGCTTTTAATCTCTCCTCAGGTAACATAATACAAAAACAAGTACTGGAAATTATTTGAATGCAAACGTTAAAATTGTGGGTTGTATTCTACATTTTGATCTATCTATGAGAATAATTTACCACAAGAACTTCACTCAAAGTGTTTCAGCTGCTGAAAAAGAGTACAAACCCTGCATTTCTCAGTCTTGTATAGCCTCAGGATTTTCTCTGAACAGATGGATCCTTCCTAACTTTGAGAGATAGATGTGGTTTCCTATGTTTATATTTTAAGTTACCAGTATTTTATAAAACATATTGTTTAGAGATTATATTTTTCTTGCCCCATATCTAACTCTACTATAATTATTTAGCAGGTAATCAGTGGATTTTGATGTTTTTCTTAAATGTTTCACTTTAAGTTTCTACCAAATTCATATTTCAATTTCATATTAGACAAAAACTGGAAATTAACTATTTCTAAGTTTACAAAATTGACTCTTTTAAGATTTAACAATCAGCTTCTACTTACATTAATATACAGAATACGGTACAGCTGTATTTATTAATGGCTCAAATTTACCCCTATAATATTTTGCAACATTAATCAAGCACATCATCATAACTGCTATCTAGAAAAGGAGAAATCCAGTGTACAGTGATGTATTATTTTTATAACATCCCTGAGCTTAGAATAGAAAGAATTGTGGCCTCTAACTATTCCTGAAGTATAGGTAGTCCTTGACTTAAAATCATAATTAAGACCAACATTTGTTGCTAGACAGTTAAGTAAAATTTGCCTCATTTTATGACCTTTTTGACAGTTAAGTGAATCACTGCAGCTGTTAAGTTAGTAACATGGTTGTAAAGTGGGAAAGATTCACTTTCCCATAGACTCTACTTGTCAGAAGCTTGCAAAAAGTGATCATGTGATCTCAGGAGATGCAACTGTCATAAATATGAACCAGTTGTCAAACATCTGAATTTTAATCATGTGACCACGGGGATATTACAATGATCATTACTGTGAGAAATGGTCACACACCCCTTTTTTCAGTACATTGATTGTAACTTTGAATGGTCAATAAACAAATGGCTGTAAGTTGAGGATTATCTATAGTCTTGTCCAACTGTCACATATTACATGATCACTTTTTTTAAAGAAATGAGTGTGTTATGAACAAAAATGCTTGCCAAACTTTATTGGGTAATCTGAAGATGATAAAATTATTTCCAAGACTCTCATAAACAGAAATAATTAAAAAAGTGGAATGATTTACATGAAAAAATGGTTTTCTACAAGTTATAAATTATATCTTTGAAATAGTATATAAAATAACTGTGGTACATCATTCTCATAACTGTTTTCTTAGAATAATTTTTTCTATATTATTCTAATAATGGAAATAGCTGCAAAATAATATGCACATCCATTTTCTTGCTTGTTCACATTAAGTCTGACAAAGTTTGCATGGTAAATATATGCAAAATGATCCATTTCAGGGATAAAATGTTCTGAAGAACATAGATCAGGCTATATTGTAGGGAGGTGCAGCAGTCTTCTTGAGGTGAATACTTCTAGGATGGACTTGCTGTTTAGCTTTGAACATCTGCATCAGGCCCAATAATTATACTATGGATGGGTCATATTACCTCCTCCCCTAAAAAAAAAGCAGGTATGGGACTTGGGTGTCCTCCAAGACTCCTGGCTTCTGCTGAAACAAAAGATGGGGACTTTTGTCCAGTTTTGGCTGGTGATGACTTTTGATCTTATTTTGACCAAAATGCCTTGCTGTCAGTTACTTAGACCTAATTGCCAATCCAATAGACTGCTTTAATAAGTTATATGTGGGGCTTCCTTTGAAGATAACCTGGAAGCTGCAGTTGGTAGAAAATACAGCAGGATAATTGCTGATCATACTATTGTCAGTTAGCATAAAGAAATGCTAGATTGGTTGCCAATAGGCTTCAGAGCCTAATTGAAAGTGCTTTCTTTCAAGTCCTCAACATCTTGCCTGTCCAGGTCAGAAACCAAGGAGGGGTCTTACAGTCCCTCCTCCTAATACATTTCCTGAGGTGCAGATCAGGCAATATATCTTTTTGGTGATGGCCCCCAGTTTATGGTTTTTTTTAAAATGCCAAAAGTACAGGTGGCCACGAAGACTTTCTTTAGAGATAGCTTGTTAAACTGGTAGATACACTGAGCTTTTAGCTTGTTGGTCTTTTTAAATATCATTATTTTAATTTTTTAAAATTATATTATGAATTGTTATATGCCATCCAGCGGGAGTATAGATTGGAACAACTTAAAAAGATTGTTAAATAAACAAACATATATTCTGGAAAGAAAACAGTCTTGAAAATTATTGGATCATACCTGGTACAGCCAGAGTTGAAATGGAACATTCTGGACTTCTATATATACCAAATGCACAGGTAAAAGATTGGCTATGCTCACTTATTTCTCTAGAATAAAAATGCATTTCTGGGTATATAAAAATTTATGTATGTTTGTTTAAAATAGAAGTCATATTTGATAAACCCACTGGCCAGTATCTCAAAAGAATACTTACCTACACAGTTACCCACCCATGGACAGTGATGATCAAACTTGGCTATACATCGATTGCATACACCACAATGTTTGGACCTCACTGGCTTCCGTATCTGTTTGACAGATTTTAATATGCATACGATATAACAAAAGCTTTATAAATATATATATATTTATATATACATACATACATACATTTTTAAATATGCAGGGTTACCAAAAATTGTAGATTTGATTGCTAGATTTTAAGCCTATTTCACTATGTAGCTATGTGTGAGACAGAGAGATAATGAGATTGAGAATATTAATTGAAATCAGAGCTTCCTTTTTAGATAAATTCATTGGTTTAAAATAATATAGATAATTTGATATCTGGATAAGAACTGGACTTTTTCACTAGTTCTTTCTTTAAGTTGTAAACAACAGAAGCCGAATGTTGCAACAGACTTCTGATAAAAAGCTAAGACTTTAGTAATGAATATTTTTTACTAATTAATAATGAAGTCTTAAGGAAATTTACTGTTACCTAAGATAGGACATTGGTCTTACCTGATACGGTCCTTCTCATTGTGGAAAGCATAGACTCCAATCATGTGGGGCTTATTGGCTAGCCAAGATCACATGACTCAGTCGAAAAGTTATAAAAGCT
>JANHFJ010006193.1:23856-34029 GCA_032468195.1 Cerberus rynchops
TGAACCAGAAGGCACCAGCTTGAAGATGGTGAGTGGGATCTCACTGAAACGTTGCGAAGAAACAAATTTTGCTGGGTAGCTTCAAGCCACAGATCAGTGGGATTCTGAAGGTATGATTATGAAATATCTCAATATTTGGCAATATCAGTGCTCAAGCAATTATTTATATAAGACTTCTACTCCTATAATTGCATCCTGGTTATTTATCTTGCAACCCTTAGATCTCTTCATACCTGATTTTTGAAGGCATGTACAAGTGACTCAGGTAAAGGTAAAGGTAAAGGAAAGGTAAAGGTTCCCTTGCACATATGTGCTAGTCATTCCCAACTCTAGGATGTGGTGCTCATCTCCATTTCTAAGCCAAAGAGTCAGTGCTGTCTGATGACAATTCTGAGGTTATGTGGCCGGCATGACTAAATGCCAAAGGCACAGGGACTGCTGTTACCTTCCCACCAAGGTGGTTCCTATTTTTCTGTTTGCATTTTTACATATTTCCGAACTGCTAGGTTGGCAGAAGCTGGGGCAAGTAATGGGAACTCACTCCGTTATGTGGTGCTAGGTATTCGAACCATCAAACTACCAATCACAAATCAAATCAATCAAATCAAATTTTATTCATCACATGCATATACATACATAGTACGAAATGCAGTGAATCTTTCTGATTGACAAGCTCAACATCTTAGCCCACTGAGCCACGTCCCCGTGAGTAAGGTAAACACATCCCTAAATGACATGAGTATGAGTCAGTTAACATAAAGCATAGCTAGATTTGGAAAAAAAATATTATAACCAACATTAATACATAGCATTTTTGTGGAGTTGACTTCATGGTTTGGTGTATATAATGGCTGACATGAATCTTGCAAGTCTGGGTGTGTTTTACTAAAGTCCCTTGTAAATACTTTCTTATTTTGGACTTACACCACGTTTTCCTTTGTTGCTCAAGTACTGATCTGGCTATCCCTGTCATCTTCCTTCTTGATAATTTGGCCTGGGCTTTTCGAAACAGGAGGTCAGTTGCTTCAACATTTGAATGACCTCTGGTTTCATCTTCTAAATTATATAACAAAGACCAGTACATGCATAGTTCTTATTCAGGGAAAGGTAGCACACCCCTTAATAACATATCGATCTTTGCCCAATTAAAATTTTAAATAGTTCTGTAATTACATATTTAAAATATGACTAATGAACCTTTTTCTGTCCCCTGAGTTCTGATTTGGGCTAAATTTTGATGTTGAATAATTCCTGGAAACTGCTTTCAATTGATTTGTATGGCCAAGGACAAAGAGAGGATAGGTATTAAAGCAAATTGGAAAAAGGCAAAAGAAAATTCTGTTGAGTTTAAAACAGAAGTCTTGCTTGATTTATTAGCCCTTAAGTCACACATTACTTTGAAAACTTTTATCTCTCCTGAAAGATATGTATGTGCAGTAACCTAGAATAAAACCTTTTGTACCTACTCTAGAGACTTAAAGTTGGAATATCTACATATTGTTCTAATTTGCTGACAGTTGAATGTCTATATAACTCTTAAAGGGATTAAAATAATGGTAATTAATGTCCTGGGAGATTTAAAGGGGCATATGCCCATATTTGTAGATGCATTAATATTGGTTAGCACTGTTTAACCACTTCCAATAAAGTGAAATGTGATTTAAACCATATGTTTCCAGGTCTCTTAATTAGTAATCAGTCTCATTGAGAATAGGATTTATATTCTGGAAAATTGTCAGGGGAAAATAAGGTAAAATGCTTATGAGAAAGACACATTAGAGATGATGCTTTTCATGATACATATGTACAGTATATAATCCTGCATAGCTGTGATTCACAGCATTATAGAGAAGCAGATGGTATATCTCATCTGCTTACAATATTTTTCTCACCTATGCAACATGTCACAGGAATTATTACTCTGTGCCTACTGAAGATACATTGTTACTAAACTCTTTGTCATTAATAGGATTAGGGTTTCTAGGTCCCTACACCTTCTCATATTTTCATTTCTTCTACTGTTAGATAGTCTTTGTAACCAAGTGATTTGACAAAGGAAGAACTGCTTTGTGAGAAGGGGATGACAAGAAGCTATGTGATGGGGTGGTTTTATGAGTGGGTCTGGCAAGCTATTCACCCAGAAGGAATAATTTTCAAGACAAATAATAAGTGACTAACTGTAATGCCACTTCAGTAGAATTCAAACTATTATATCCGATTGTTCTTGTCCAATTGAACAACTGTGAGTTGTTCTACAAACAGCAGGGGTTCCAAAGGAAAATTCTGCTTTAAAGGGAATAAGAATTCTCTTATTTTATTAACAAAAGAAACAATAAAATATATTCTTACATATGAGTAACTCCTTTGGTGTTCCTCTTTTAATTCTACTCATTATTTTGTTCCAGCAAAAAAAAGCATACCAGAAAGACACATTATTCCTTTGCTTATAAATATATATGCTAAAAGACTAAGATAAAGTAATATTGTAAAATAACATAACTATTGACAGAAATCATTATCAATGTGTATTGTTCATTATTAGATCCTAGATAATAATAATAATAATAATAATAATAATAATAATAATAATAATAATAATAATAATAAGAAGAAGAAGAAGAAGAAGAAGAAGAAGAAGAAGAAGAAGAAGAAGAAGAAGAAGAAGAAGAAGAAGAAGAAGAAGAGCAGCAGCAACAATAACAACAACAGCAACATATACCGGGTCTAGAAATTTGAATCTAGGAGTTATAAATTCATGAAGATGCTTCAAATTGCCCACCAAACTCTGTATGGGGAAATTATACTCCATTTAGATATGAAGCAGGAAAATGTATGAGTTCAGGGTGCTTCAAGGCCAAGAATTTTTTAGACTGACTTGTCCTTTCTCATTCAGGCTTCCACATTTTCCAGGACTGGAACAGAATCTCAGTGGCTTTGCTGGCCTGAATGAAGATGTATAAATGCATATCATTAGCAACATGATGATATCTTGTTCCAAGTTTGGCTGGCTCTGAGGAACCATTGAAAACAAAGTACAAAACAGAATAAATCCTCCCCATCAAATACCAGGCCAATCATACTATTAACTGACTCAACCCATCCTATCCCAATGCTTGGGGGAAGAACTAGATTTTCATGGCTTCTGGAAGGCTAAAATTGCTCAATATGATGTTACCCTTGAACAGTATCTGGAAGCTGCAACTGGTGAAGAATGCAGTAGCATGAGCAATTTTGGGTGCCCATAGGGTAGCAATGGTAACACTTCTGCTACATGCCAGTTTGGTTCTTGCGAAGTAACCAAGATAGGCAAGGATCTAAAACACAGGTGGTTTCAACTCTTATTTCAGCAGTAAGAAATCTGGCAATTGAGCCACAGCAGTCTCTGACACTGACCCGTCTTTAAACAAAGTTGAGGCTTAATCTCTTAAGGTTTACAATGCTTTTATTTCTTTAAAGTACTTTACATGAACCTCAAATATTATTTTTCCGCCAAAGACAAATACTTAATGGAGAGTAGAAATAAAGAGCTCCCTCTTTAATTTTGCACCACGAAGAACAAATTGGTGAGTAGAAATTATGCAGACAACAGATACTAGTTAAATTGAAACGGGATTAGATATTGCTTTAAACTGATCATTGTTCGATTTTACTGTTGATGTTTATTTATGCTATATGATTATTTTGTTTTTCTTGCACTTCACATTGATATAAGTGCATATAAAATAAAATTATTGTTCTTATTGTTTATCTGATTTAGAGGCTGTCTGATTGCTTAATAGCTCTGGGTGGTTTACAATTAAAAGGAAAGAAAACATACATCAAAATGCCCATGATTGTTATGCTATACATTACATGCATACAGATATCCACAGACTCATATGCCAAACAGAGTCTGGCTTTTATTTAGTTTCCAATACTTAAAACCAATATATCCCAAAAGCCATGCGGTGGTTTTGCAGTTGCTTTGCACACTAGGTATTTATTCATGATTGCCATTATGACAGTGCAAACAGGAAGTTTTTAATCTACATTGAGCTGTCATCTGACTTATTTGACAGGATATCCTAATTTCTTTTCATTTCCAATTATCCATATAGATCTGAAACACAGAGAGCTTCTTGAAAATGTTAGATATGAAACCAAAGTTTTTATTATTTCTTTAGCATTAGACATGGGAAGAAATAAATAAACCACATTTAATTTAGTATACCCTTCAAAAAAATGTGTAGTCCTCAGTACATCCTCCTCGCCATCGTGTAATTCTTTTGTATATAATCATTAAAAAACAGATCCCACAATTTACTAATGATAGGATAGAAATATATAACTGAAGAATTAATTCTAATGTGAGAATGTTCAACACAACATGTATGAAGATCACATGAAGTGTTAATACCACTTTATAATACCTTGGTAAGACCACATTTGGAATACTGCATCCAGGTTTGGTCATCACAATGTAAAAATATATTGAGACTCTAGAAAGAATGCAGAGAAGAGCAACAAAGATGATTAGTGGACTGGAGGCTAAAACATAAAGAACAGTTTCTGGAATTTGAATTGGGTATGTCTAGTTTAATGAAAAGGAGTAGAGGTGACATGATAGCAGTGTTCCAATATCTCAAGGATTGCCCAAATAAGGAGTCAAGCTATTCTCCAAAGCACCTGAGGGCAGGACCAGAAGCAATGGATGGAAACTAATCAAGGAAACAAGCAACATAGAACTAAGAAGAAATGTTCCTTCTTTCCATCCATCCATCCATCCATCCATCCATCCATCCATCCCTACCCACCCTAACTGAATTTTCAGAAATATTTTTAAACTTCAGTTAATTTTCTTAGTGATGTTTCTGTATCATTACTACAGCCATTGCATCTTTCAAAAGCCAAAGAAATAAAACAAAGGATGGTATACATCCAAAGAAAGATTGTCTGCTCTGGGGCTAGGGATAAGAAAAGAAATAGTACAGGTCCTTAAAATAGAGGACCTTTGAGAGGACAGGCAGATGTGTAATGTTTTAGTTTTAGTTAAGAAAAGATGCTTTGGAATGAGCAAGAGTATGAACATAGCACCTTTGTGCCATTCATTAAATCATTCACATATGCTGTAGCTGTGTGAGAGCAAATTGATTCACACATATATGCTGAGTTCACACATTCCCAGGTACATTTGCTAAGACAAAGCTGAAACATTGCACAGCCTAATACCAAGTACTTATCATGAATTTCCGAGAGACACCACAGTTCCAAAGTGCACACCTATAGCAAAATTCTGTCCCAAAATGGGATGGGGAAATTAGAGGCAAAAAAAAAGAGCTTACTTTGAACTGTTTTGCCCTGGTTTAGAAGATGATTTGTGTTTCTTTGTTTTCATGTTTGAATAGTACTTTGCTAATTTGTGAATGCATACACACACACACACACACACACACACACACAAAACACACACAAAACATAACTTTGTAAAGGGAAGGTATAGTATCTTAAAAGGCTACTATTTATGTTTTCTCTTGTTGGAGAGAGAGACTGGTCAGCTACAATGCCAATTGGTGCTTTTTTACTACTGACATTTATTGCCACCAAAACTGCAAGGCAGAAAGCCTTTCATTGGCATAGGACAGTGGTATTAGGTGCAAAAGTTGTAACTTCCTTTTTTGTGTAGCTTCCTTAGTTTGTGCTTAGGTGGGGGAAGCCTTGTGCTTTCCAGGACACTGTCCTTCGAAAAGATAGTGTAAAATAATAATCTGGAATTAATCCAATTGGGACTTTGGGAAGGATGTTTGACAGTAAACTGACATCTTTTTTTTAAAAAAAGGCAAATGTGAGTAGGCTACTCCAACTGCATCACAATGATTACCATAGCTGTGCACAAACCCAATCCACATCTCTGCACTTCTGCAGCTTTTAGATTAGCTTGAGTTAGGGAATAAGGTCAAAGCTGTCTTTAACAGAGTGACTTATTAAAGAGTAGAGCAATTTTATTCAAGGGGTTGGAGAACTTGCACACAAATCCATTTATCATGTTAGGGGTCAAAGCACTGAGAACCTCCAGAGTATATCATTTTAGAAAACCAAAATTACTGTCCACATGAGTTATGCTAAGGCTTTTAATACCTTTAATGTTAAGAAAAGGCAGAGGTAATAGGTCTTATTGTATATGTAAGGCCCCTTTTTTCTCATTTTTATGGGGATTTGGCCTCCTTTCTGCTTTCTATATAAAAAGGTATAAAAAGTGATAACATTACATGTTGCAATTAGAGGAAGGGTTGGTCTCCAATTTTCTCATTATAAATGGAAACAGACTTTTTTAAAATATGTAATAATACATATTACATAGAGTCACCTTAATGATGGAGAAGGCATGCAAGTTGTTCAATAAATAAATGAATTGTACTGGGAATCAATGAATTGTACTGGGAAGTACAATTTAGCAACATCTGGAGACCCATGAGTTGCCCATTATGGTAGTATTGATTCACTGTTGTGAAGAAAAAGAAAGAGGGAATATATTGAGAAAATAGATGTGGATATTGCAAAAGGATTTGGATGCTATCTTTTTGAATCTAAACTTTTACTCAAGACATTGCTCCAAGATGGCATTCCTTGTGAAATGCTTAGACCAAACTAAGGGAAGTCTTAGAGACCAATTCTACTGATAGTCTAATGTGGCAAGATATCTGAAGGCATTTTGGACATTTCATTTCAACTGTTAAGACAACCTTGCCTATGTACATAAAATGGACTTTCTGTTTATTGCAATAAGCAAACCAGTGTACTGTACATATAAAAATCACAATTCTACCTTTCAAGAGCCTTGAACATTCATCTGAACTATTTATTCAGAAATTTGGAAATTTAGACATAACCGTTGGAATTGCTTCTAAAGCAATTCATGTTTGACTACATTTTCTCATAACTTCTCTATCCACCTTTCTTCTCTTATCTGTGTTTCCCTTTCCTTTACCTGTACATAAAGTTCTCCAAGTTCTTCTTTCTTGCCTTTGAATATTAAGTAATGCCTTTTGAATCTTCATATTGCCTTTGTCTTGTTTTTCTTTCACCTAGCTTCTAAAATCCTAACTTGTTATATAAGTGTTCAGGAAGATATGAGTTTAGCATAAGAACGAAAATCAAGGGTACATCACCTAAGGACAAAGAACTCAATGTGGCCTTGAAATGTTGGGCCAGTGTCCACAAACCTGGTAGGAATGTATAAAATGAACATTCCTCCTAATATCACATAGCATTGCCTGGGACCCTCAGATAACTATAATCCTGGAAAGTTTGTCCCTGAAAATGATAGACTGATGACTGATATTTGCTGTTCTGTGGTGACAAATATTTCTTTGTTGTACACAATCCTTTCCAAAAGCTTTCCTATTTCTGATCTTAACAGAAATATTTCAATACTTCAAAGCTAATAGGTGTTTGTCTCAGGAAAGCAAGCTTCTGCCTTTTATTTTTCTAATATTTATCTGTCCATCAGAAAGCAGATGGTGAGAGGTAAGCCAGATTATTTCAAACTTCTTGTGATGTGCTTAGTGGAACAGACCCAACAAGCATAGTACGAGCTAAGCAAAGTTCCTCTCCCCTGTCAGCCAAATCTTTTCCACTTGAGTCATTTTTTTCCCTTGGAGCTGAGCCAGCCCAGTTCAGCTCTTTTGTGGGGAATGAGGAACCGGTATTGATTTCCCATTTAAGCCAATCTTGTGTGAGCCCACTGCTGCCTCCCTCACTATGAATGCAGGGAAGGGGGGAAAACAGCTGCAGCATTTCCAGCAGAGAATTGCTTCTTTGAGAAGGACCTGCACAGAATTGCAAATCAGGAAAATAAAAGGAGAAAATGGAAGGGCAGATAGGCTTTCCTTTCAAGCCACATATAAGGACAGCACTTCCTTTCTGTAAGAGGAAAACAGGGAATTTGCTTGTTAGAGCAAGTGAAGGAGATTCTTATTATGGGGTTTCAGTGCAGTTGTCAGCCATAATAATGAATTCTTATACTGTCTTGCCTTGGAACAGGCAAAGCCGATGGAGATACATATTTGTTATGTGAAAGAGTGATCACAAAGATTTCCAAAGCAGGTGGAAATTTGCTGTGGTGGGTATTTGTACAGAGTTTAGCGGCAGTCTTTAATGAGTTGTGCAGATTAGTAAACTTGGTGCAATAATGACTAACTTACCAAAATCCATGGGTGTGTTTAGCTGACAGCCACTTTCAATTGATTTCATATTATCTCTACTGTGAGTCTGAACATTCTGGATGCTCATACTGTGAGTGATGTGTTTCCCCAGAAACTTCAAATATTAATTTTAAATATGTTCACAGCCTGTTCCTATCATCACCTGCCGGTTTTGCAGAATAAACGAATATGTGCACCTCAACAGCTATTGCTTTAGCTCTCTAAAACAGGCGTTCTATACCACTAGCCTCTGAAAAGCAAGGAGAATCTCTCATTGTTTTCTCTGTAAAATGTAAGGTTAAGCCAGCACCACAAAATATATCCTGTGAGCTGAATAGTGTTAGCTACAAGAGGTTGATGTCCCATTCTGAGTAAACCACTGAGGCAATTACACACTTTTTTCCTACATGAAAAAAAAATGTAGTTTTTTGGATGACACATTAAATGCCTGTCTATTAATAATAACTTCCTCAAATGATTTCCACAAATGGAGGGTCCAGTGACAGTGCTTCCCAGACCATGAGTCCTTGCAGAATTCTTTTAGAATGTTCCCCAATTTTTCGATCCTGGGAAAAAGGATACATGATATCCTACATTAACCTATCCTGATTATATTAATGGAAATTATATTATCTATTCACTTATTTTCATAGCCCTAGTGCTCCAGAAACTTTGTGAGAAATAACTACACAATCAGTACCGGAAACCCATTATCCATATGATGAACAGTAAAAACAGAGCCCTTGTCATAAGTCACACTTAAGTGAATGTGTAACTTATTTATAATATATTATAAGCTCAGAAAACATTTATAGGTTAAATGTTTTCTGAGCTTAAAGCTAGGTGTCAGTTTATGAAGGAATAAGCCATAGAGTTAAAGAAGGGTGAGATGGCACATGGTAAAAATAAACTTATGAGAAGATGGGTATTTGTGGGAACAATAAATGAAGAACATCAGGAATGTATGAGTATGTGAGCCATCCCAACTGCCCAGCTAATGAAGCAGCAACCTATACTGGGAAGCAGCAATATGGGAAGTTATCCTGGAGATAGATGATAACTTTAGAGACAATGGCCAATTCATACTGGACAGGAAAAGGCAATGGTAAATCACCTTCATATTTTAAAAAAAACCCCAAATGGATAGAAAATATAAAGTATTGATAGCATAGTGCTGGATAATCAGCCCCTCATGTGAAATATACTCCACATGCTACTGAAGAAGAGGTGAGAATCTTTTTAGTGGTGTTTAAGATCAAAGCTTTTGTGAGGTCTAGTTGCTAATGTTGCCATACAGGAAAAGAACATCTGAAGTACACAAAACTACAGTAGGAAGATGGAACATAAGAAATATGAACATAGAAAATACAGTGAAATAATTATAAATTGATATCTCAGGCATCAATCAATTGAGATGGACTGGAATTGAACATTTCAGTCAGAAGATCCTACAGAAGGCATGAAGAATAAAGAAGAAAGAACAGTACTTTTAATTATAGGAAGGTATAACAAGACCAGTACTTGGCTACAATGCAACCAATGACCAAATAATATTGATTAGGCTTTGTTGATAACCCTTTAGTATGATGATTATTCAGGTTTATACTTCAACAGCCAATGCAAAAGGAGATGGATAAGTTTTATTATTAAGATCAGTTTGAAAATAATAGAACATGCTAGCAAAACATGCTGTTTTTGACTGGAGCCTGTAATGCCAAAGTTAGAAACACAAAAGAAGAAAATGTAGTTGAATGTATGGCTTAGGAAAATGAAATGAAGCAGCTAAGTGATATCAATTTCTTCTACTTAAATGATTTTCTTGGAGCTAATACTGTTGTCAAAAACTAAAATGATACCTCTATACTTGAATATCACCACATGGGGAATGAATATATATATATTCATTCAGTATATATACCCAGACCTCAAACTCGAAGCCAGACCAAAGCCCAGAATGCTACATCACAGCCACCCACTCAGGACATCACATCAG
>JANHFJ010006193.1:45382-55840 GCA_032468195.1 Cerberus rynchops
TTCATGTCCACTTTTTACGTCCAGTCCGGGGCGTCCGGGTAAATTTTATAAATTTATAAAACCCACCCGGACACCCCGGACCGGACGTAAAAAGAGGACATGTCTGGGGAAAAGAGGACGTTTGGTCACCCTAACATAAGATATTCTTCTCTGCTGAAGATAATTAGCAGCAGCAAATCTAACCTCTTGATCTGAGTCTATGAAACTTCCATTAACAAGAAGAGAAGAAAGTGGATTTCAGGCATTTCTTATGGCATGATTAAACTGTGAGAGAAGCCTGAAACTGAATAGAAACTGAATAAGCAAGTTGTAAAACTCTTCCATTCCCAATGTTAGTTACATTTCATATTAGAGATGCTCTGTATCCCACAGTATGGCATCTGAATCAGCCATGTAATGATTGAATGAGGTATGCAAATATAAACATACATCCCTTCCCTAACACTTCTATACCAGATGCTTAATTTCACAATATTTGGCAGGCAGCCCATCTCTCCATTTAGTTTTGTCTAAAAAAGTGATCTCTTCTGGATAGAGAGTAATTATTTACATTCCTTCACAGTTCTACTTTTTAGTGTATAGTATTTATTTAAAGGACATGTATGTTTATGTAAAGAGACAATTTGCAATATTCTAATTGCAACACATTCTGGGCTTCTTTGGGATGTTATTTATCTTTTCTTCAGTTCACCTTGCTGTGACCTCCTACTTCATTTGTCAGTCCAGCCTAGAATCATCTCTCTGAAGCACAACATTGGGCTGTGTTGAGATCTTCATGGTGTGAAAAATTAAAATGTATCTGCTATGTGAAGCATTGCTTTCAATTTCTGTAGAGTTCATACTGAAGGGCAAAGTATATATAGACAAGTTATTGAAGTTGGCTATTTCCTCTATTTTAATAACATTATGCCATGAAAAAAATTAAATTGTAATTGAAACATTCACACCAGATTTAGAGACCAAATGGAAATTGTTTTAGTATGGATACTGGCATTTGGTTAATAATCAAAAGGAAGAATGGTCATTCAAAAATGTCTGGGAAATGGAATTATTAATAATAGCTGGCAATTTTTAGTACTATAGTACATAACAGGGATGCACAACAAGTTGCCTTCAGCACCATATAGTCCTCAAGATCATTTGATTAGATACATAGAGACTTCAAGAGCTACTGCCAAATAATAATTATGAATGAGTAAAAGTCCAAAATTGTTAAATAAAGCTTGGAAATGTTCGTGTTGACTATATTTAATTGAATTGAAATATAAATACAATAAAATAAAATGTATTACTTACTGGAGAGCAAACACCACAAAATGTTTTACATAAACATTTGTCACATTGAAGCAGGATAATATTTTATGAGTCTTTATTTTTACCTATTTTCTAACTGATTTCATTCCCAAACTTGGCATCTTCTGCTTGACCTTAACCTCTACCTTAAAAAAATGGGCATATAAGAACAATGCATAAACAAAAAAAAAATAACATTTTCTGGTTTGAAGCTTGTTCCACAGAAGTATCTAGTTCAAGTATTAATAGATGCCAATATTGTAATATCAAAAGTAAGTACCAGCTCATTGAAAAACAAAAAACAAACCAGAAGTAAAAGGTGGCTTGCTACAATTCGAACACAGATGGAGCATCACTTGATATTGCCACTTAAAAAATTACCAGTTGCTAAAATAAGTTGCTAAGTAAGTAGTTTTACTTTACATCTTGCAACAATACCTCAAACACCACCAACAAATACATGCCTATCATATCGTAGGTCCTTCGGAATAGGTAAGAAAAAATGCCAAATTCACTGTAAACAACTAGCTGACTGTTCAACCAATCATAAATATATAAATTTCTGTAAGAGGATGGAGACTTAATAGTTGCTCAGTAATTTCTAACATCTTCTCTTCTCCTCTTCTCTCCTCTCTCATCTCTTCTTTCTCTTTCCCTTTCCTCTCCTCCTTCCTCCCCTCTTGCCTTCCCTTTTTTCTTCTTCAACATATGCATAAATTTTCTTTTATAAACTCTAAAATAGTCCTCAGAACATGGAAAAAAAGAAAAACAACAACTGGCCCCCAACTTCACACAGATTTTAAATAAATCACTGGAGATATGTTATGTCCATTCTTGCTTCAAACATTCTATCATTCTTGTTCCTAAGAAATCCTCCATCAGAGAGCTGAATGGCTGGTGATTCTGACACAATGTAGTTATGAAGATGTTAGAGAACTTAGTACTGGCCCACCTGAAAATCATCACAGATCTGCTGTTACACCCCTTGCAGTTTGCCTACTGAGCAAACAAGTAAGCAAATGATGCTGTCAATATGTCATTGCACTACATCTTGTAACATCTCAAATCTCTGGGGCCTATTTGTGGATCCTTTTTATGGGCTTCAGCTCAGCATTTAATACTATTATTTGAGAAATTCTTCACTCTAAACCATGGGTGTCAAACTTGTGGTGTCACGTTGCTGTCAATGATGTATTATAATATTTTTCCTTTTGTGGAGCTGGGGTAGGTGTGACTTGCCAGGGCCACCAGCTTGACACCCTGCTCTAAACTGATTCAGCACACTGCCTGTTCATACTTGTAGGTGATAATCAGCTATGTGACAGATGGGAAGCAACAGGTGAGAGTAGGTAAAAGTGCATTTAGCAATTAACACAAATACCCCTCAGGACTCTGTGCTTTCTCCATTGCTCTTGTCTCTATATACCAATGACTGAATCTCTATAGATTCCACTATTAAGGTACTGAAGTTGAAGATGATGCAACAGCCATTTTTCTCTTTCAAGATGGTAATGAGTCTGCTATAGATGGGAGATTAAACAACTAGCCCTGTGATAAGAGTGGAGTTAGGAAGAGCCCTTCTATTTTATTATCTCTTACTATATTCAACAGCATGGTATCAGCAATAGAGTCCTTCAGGTTTTGGGGTTCAATAATCTCCCAGGATTTGAAATGGACGCTCAACATTAGAACAATTATTATAAAGGCACAGCAAACAATGTTATTTTTGCGTCAACTTAAGATGTTTAGTCTGTCCCAGGAGTTTTTGATAGTTTTTACAAAGAAATTATTGAATTTGTTATTTGTACTGTTATTTGGTACAGCAACCAATCAGGACAAGTACAGATTCCCATGAATAGTTAAGACTGCAGAAAGAACAACTGCAATTGCAACCAGTTTGCCTTCCATAGAAGACCTACACATTGGGTCATAAGGAGGGTTGAGAAGATATTTGGAAATCTCCCACATGTTGAATAAATGTTTCAACTCCTTCCAATAGGGCATTGTATGCCAAAACAACTAGACACAGGGACAGTTTTTTTCTCTCATGCCATTACTCTGCTGAACACTTAATTATCTCTATGCTGCCTAGTATCTATTAACCCATGTAGTGCGGCTGGCATATAATAATGTTCCTTCTTATTATGTTCTTTATCTTCTTCCCCATTATTGTTATCATTGTGATGTTGCTTTGCATATTCAATGAATGCTTCTGTGCCAGAGACAAATTCTTTGTGTGCTTAATCATACTTGGCCAAATAAAATATTCAGTTTGAAATCCTACAACAAAATAGAATACATTAGTATTTTACCACATTACATAATTTCTTCTGAAATTCAGATATAAAATCCTTTTCTATTACTGATATGAGCTTTAACCTGTAAAATGTTGTCTTATCTATAGCATTTTTTTCTACATTTTACCCATTTTACTCAAATTAAAATTTCCTAAGCATTATAACTTTTTTCTATTACAAAAAAATAAAAATAAAAATGCTTTAACCAGCAGTATTCCAGTCCTAGTGGTTCAATGCCTTTGATGCCTGGGTGGTCTACAATTGTCAATAACTGCAATTTCCCACATTTCTTTCAAAATTTATCCTTCTAAAATAATGCTTGATCAACCTTGTGAATTACACATGTTGTATGCCCCCTGATCTTAGTTGAAAAGATACCAGCTATGAAATTCCAGCACACTTTTCTTTCCTTTCTGAAGCTTGTTCTCATTCTTTAGACTTGTTTGCATTATAACTTTGTAAGCAGTATGGCAGTCATGATTAGTGCTGCTTTTGATTTACAGAAAGGCTGTGTAACATTTAATTAGGCTTTTATCTTTACAAGTAATAAAATGAATGGTTTTTGCTAAAAGAATGTGGTTTGCAAAGTGCTCTGGAAAAATAGCCCTTTAAAAAAAAAGAATCCTTATTCAAACAGTTATCAAACAGATTGTAATTTTAACTTCATTATTTGGCTAATTCACTTTTCTTTTAAAAACACATGAAAAGAAGCTTATAAATATTGCAACAAAGCAACTCCAAGTCAACAACTAAAGAGATTCTAAATGGACAAAATGGATAATGCATTCTAAACTACACACATGGACACAAAAGCACAAAATAACTGTAATTGATCCTGTGGTGAGTGATTTACATATCTAAATATTATCCAAAGTAAAATAAACTTAATGTTGTAATCCACTAACAGAGGCACAACATATTCTAGCATAATATCTCTTTTTATCACATTGGTGCACTGGCTCATTAGAACATAGAACATCATTGAATTTGAATCTGATTAATCATGACAGATGACTTCTTGAAACATACTCAGCCATCAAAAAGAGAATGCATACCCATTCAATTTTCATTTGCAAAGCTGGTGTAATCATGAGGCAGAAGTTACTTTTCAGGCAGAAGATTAGAATTTCATGAAAAGGCAGCAAATGGAGGATATTTAATTTAAGGAACTGTGATGCCTACTGCTGAAATTAGAAAAGATGCCTGAGATTACAAAATAATTTGACATTGCTATTCTAAAGAAACTACTTGATTATATGCTGCAGGTATAAATTGTTTTAGGCAAGTATGATAATATCATTCCACTGTAAATAATAGTAGAGTAGAGTAGAGTAGAGTAGAGTAGAGTAGAGTAGAGTAGAGTACTTTATTTGGCCAAATGTGATTAGACACGCAAGGAATTTGTCTTCAGTGCACAAGCTCTCAATGTATATGCAGCAAAGCAACAGACTAATAATAATAATAATAATAATAATAATAATAATAATAATAATAATAGTAGTAGTAGTAGTAGTAGTAGTAGTAGTAGTAGTAGTAAAGAAGATAAGAAAGATAGCATTAATGCTACAGCCACATAACATGGGAAAATGTATATAAACATTAGACAGTACTGTGAGAATTAGGAGTTCAGCAGAGTGATGACACAAGGAAATTGTCCCTGTGTCTAATTGTTTTGACATACAGTGCCCCATACCAGTATCCCATGAGGAGGAGCTGAAACCGTTTATGTCCAGACTGTCAGGGGTCTGTAGGCATTTTCTCAAACCTCCTTCTGACATACACAATGTACAAGTTTTCTATGAAATGCAGGCTGGTTACAATTAATCTTTCTGCAGTCCTAACTATGCATTGGAGTCAGTACCTACCCTGTTTCATTGCTGTACCAAACCAGAAAAATGATAGACTTTCAGGTGGGCCAGCACTAACCTCTTCAAAACTAAGACGTTGGAGCAATTGGTTTGTAGTCATTTAGCTAATTGATGGAAGATTTCTGGGGAACTAGGATGACTGAGTGTTTGAAGCAAGGAGGGACATAACAAATCTTCAGTGATTTATTAAAGATGTGGTTGAAGTTGGGGGCCAGTTGTTCAGCACAAGTTTGCAAGCAAAGAGTTACTCTTCTGGGGCTGATGGTTTTCCAATTTTTTGTCTATGAACTAGACATTGCATATATTTTTGTGCCAGATATTTTATGATTGGTTGCACAGTTAGCCAAATGTTTGACTGGGTTCAGCATTTTTATCCACCTATAAAATCATTCCTTAGAACCTGGGATAGGCAGATGTTGTTTGATGGTGTAAAAAGTATTGTCGCAGGATAAGCTGTCCACCCCCCACCCCCCCAAAAACCTGCCTTTTTCAATTCCAGAGTCCTTCGGGAGAAAGGGTGGTATAGAAATCCTGAAATAAATAAATAAATAAATTGGAGATGGAGATTTTGTCAATGTCAGTTGTGTTCAAGTGGTGCTCCAGGTGTTTTGGAATTGTACCCAAAGCACCTATTACTAGCTTTGCTTTTTTCTGCTACAGTCATTTTGTTTCTATTTCCAAGTCTTTGTATTTTGTGGTTTTCGCTAGTTCTTTCTCTTCTATTTTACGTCCTCCAAATACTACCATATCTACTATCCAGATTTTTTTAAATGAATAATGGTTAGGTCTGGAGAGTTATGTGGCAGGTGCTTGTCTGTTTGAATTTTAAAGTCCCAGAACACTTTAGGGTTTTTATTTTCTATTGTTCTATTTATTTTGTGTTTTTTTTCTTGCAGCTAAATAGTATTTATTTCAGAAATTCTAATACACCATTACTCCTACTTTGTTGTGCCATTGCTTCTAGTCAGTCAGTGTGATCTTCTCACAGTAACTTATAAGTGGAACACTGTTTCTTACATTTCTTTGCAGAGATTTTCTGTATGTCGCTGTCTTCTCGATACTTTATATGCAGTTTCTAGCAAGGTTTAGACTTGTGCAGACAGACTTCATTCCTATCTCTCTTTCTTGAGTCTTTTCTTGTGTCCTCTTTCAAAAAAGACTTCCCAGTTCTGCCTATTCAAAGCACTTTTCCTCTCTCCCTTCTTTCTTGTCCTTCTTTGCCATGATCTCAGCAGGCTGAACTTCTGCTTCTTACTTTCTTCTTCCACACTGTTCTTGTAACCCATAATACACAATACCTATTCCTTTTATTATGTCTTATCTTAACATGTTAACATGATTTTTGAATCCTTAATCCTTGAGAAAAGAAAAAAACTGTTACGAGTGTAAATAGTATTCTGTCTGGTCTGCCGATTAAGTGGGATAAAACAATGTTCCTATTGGCTGACTCAGCTGACAGCCGGCTATAAAAGAGAGCTGTCAGCTGAGAACAGCTGAGCATGTGTCAGGCCGGTTGGTGTTAGAAAGCAGCTGCAGCATGTCTTTTGTTAGATTTATTTGCCTGTTTGTTCACAAATAAATGTTAGAATGATTACTGGAGTGGTCTCCCTTATTTCCTATCCAACTCTGAACAAATGGTGGCAAATGTGGGATTTTAAGGAGACCACAGAGCTAGTCACTGAGAGTGAACGTTCAGTCTCAGTGCTCAGAGGTGTCACTTATAGGAACTAGTCACTGTGAGTGAACTAATGTTATCTCAGGCAAACAGACTGCTGAGTTAAGCAAAACCAGCTGGTCAAATTAGTGTGAATGGCAGCAATACCCTCCTTTGCCTCATCCTGCCCAGCCGACGAGTCATGGGACTCATATATCCACCGGTTTGAGTGTCATCTAGAAGCCACTAACCTCACAGAAATTCCCGCCAATTGAAAAGGGTGCATTTTCTAAGTTCCTGTGGGGCAGAAGTTTTTGACATGGCAAAAGCACTCATCGCATCCCAGAAAATTCAAGATGTTTCGTGGGACGCACTTCAGATCATCCTGTCTAAGCACAATGCTCCAAAGACATCTCGCATAGCCTGCAGGCATGCATTTCACAGAAGATACCAGATGGAAAGTGAATCCATAGGGTTATACATCACAGTGCTTCGTAAGGCAGCCCTACACTGCGAGTTCTGAGATTTAGAAGACAGACTTATGGAACAATTGGTGTGTGGTTTATGGGACATTAAATTACAGCGTCGGCTTCTAGCCAAAGCTGATCTCACTTTTCAGTCTGCTATAGATGAAGCACACGCTGCCGAAATGTCAAATGTCTCAGCAGCTGAGATCCAGAGCTCAAGTAATCTAGCTGCCAGGAAAAGTACCACATCTATTCATCAGGGCAGTTAGGATACCGAAGAATATCCAGATGATGATGATGGAGTAAATTGCCTCTGGTCTGCTGGAAGAAAGAAAAGCCATGAACCATCCGAGGCACGAACCAATTCACCAAGAAATTATTGTCAAGGTTGTGGCTGAAATCATCATAGAAGCATATGCAGATTTCACAATGCCACTTGCCCAAGATGTCAAAGGAAAAGACATCTTGCAAAAGTCTGCTGAGCGAGTCAACCAAGTCATACCAGAGTCTATCAGTCACTAAAAAGAGGACAACAAAGAAAGGAAGATTGCTTCACAATTGGCAAAAACACCCATGAAAAAGAAGTAAGAATCAGCCAATCCAATTTTGATTGGGGTAAGAAAATACATGTCACAGTTAATATAGAAGGAGACCCTGCCAAATGAAGTGGATACGGGGTCTTCCTTCTCCATTGTGTCATGGAGCACCATTAAATGTCTGGTTCTTGAATATCCAGAAGAAGCCTCTGAGAGTGCTCTCTTTGTCTGTGAGACTATCAAGGAAAAAACATTCCCATTCTTGGTAAGACAAAACTTAAAGTAAGTTTTCTGACCTTTATAGGACGTCTAACATTAATAATAGTTGATGTCTGTTTGCCTAGTTTACTAGGTATGGATTGGTTTAAAACTTTGGGATTAGCTGTCAGTGGAATAAACTCCATTGTCAACAACAGACAGATGCCTTAATTAATGAATTTGCTGATGTTTTTAATGGAGAGCTAGGAAAATACACAGGAAGGCCAATCTCTTTCACCTAGATCCCATGATCACCCCTATTCGTCTATAATGAAGGAGGATGCCATTTGCCTTGAAACCAAAGGTAGATGAACAATTGGACAAATTAATAGCACAAGGCGTCATTGAGCCCATTGATCACACCAGTTGGGAGACGCCTATCGTGACACCCATAAAATTGGATAGCTCAATACGAACCTGTGCAGATTACAAATGCACTATAAACAAGGCTTTACAGCCAAATACATATCCAGTTCCTGTGGTTCACCACCTATTACATTCTATGGGAAATGCCAAATTTAGTACAAGATTATCAACAGCTTCCAGTAACTGACAGCACAGCAGAAGCTCAGACTATAATTACACACTGTGGGGCTTTTAAATGTAAAAGACTGCAATTCGGAGTTAATGTTGCCCCAGGCATTTTCCAAAGTATTATGGAACATTTGTTCCAAGGAATTAAAGGCATTGTCACTTATTTTGATGACATTATCATATCAGTTATCAACAAGAAACAACTTTTTGACTGTTTGCGAGCAGTTCTTAACTGTTTCTGACAAGAAGGGCTCAAAGTAAAGCAGGACAAGTGTAAATTTACAGTTGAAAAAGTAGAATTATTGGGTTATTTCATTGACTCAAAAGGATTACACCCAACAGAATAAAAAATTCATGCCATTAAAAACGTACCAACACCCTTAAACAAAATCAACCTCCAGTCATTCCTGGAACTTCCATGGTGGAACCACTTCACCATTTATTAAATAAAACTGTACCATGGCTTTGGGGCAAAATGGAAGATGCTGCATTTAACACTGTTAAGGCACAATTGACTTCAAGTAATATCCTAATGCAATTTAACAAAGATCTGCCTTTAGTACTTTGTTGTGATGCCGTCCCTTTTGGAGTAGGAGCCATATTGAGTCACAAGCTTCCAAATGGACTGGAAGCACCAATCTTTTTTTTTCCAGAACCTTATCTCCAGCAGAAAGGAACAATAGTCAGATTAACAAAGAAGCATTGGCTATGGTAGCAGGTGTTAAAAAATTTCATGAATACTTATATAGCTGTCAATTTGACTTAGTTACTGACCATAAACCATTGCTGGGGTTATTGGCTGGAAATAAGCAAACACCCCAGTTTTATCTCCGTGCATGGCTTGATGGACAGTCTTTTTAGCAGCTTACTCTTATATGCTGTTGCATAGGGCAGGGAAGCAGTTAGGGCATGCAGACGCCCTCAGCTGCTGCCTGCTTTCCATACAAGTAGAGGACCCAGCTCCATCAACAAGAATTTTCCAGATTGGCAGTTTCCCAACACTACTAATGGCTGCAGACATCACACGACTTTTACTCAAGGATCCAGCAATAAAGCAAACATTAGACTGGGTGTTAAGGGGGTGGCCTAAGGGGAATGTTAATGCAGAATTTGTTCCTTTTAAAAATAGACAAGAACTGGCCACCCAACAGGGGTGCCTTCTATGGGGTAATTGGGTTATAATACCTATGGGGTTAAGGACACAAGTACTTAAGGCATTACATGAGGAACACCCAGGTATAGAACAAATGAAGGCATTGGCCCATAGCTATGTTTGGTGGCCAGGTATAGATCAAGAGATAGCCTTATAGGTTATGCAATGCCAATCTTGTCAATCCTCCAGACCTGCACTCATAGGAGCTATCTCCAGCAAATGGGAGAACACCCCTTGTATAGACTTCATATTTATTTAGTTGGCCCCTTTCAGGGACAAACTTTTCTCATAGTCATAGATGCATTTTCTAAATGGTTGGAAGTCTCCCTCATGCCTTCCACAAATACTGAAGCTGTGATCAGGGTGCTGTGGAAAATATTCACCACTCATGTGTTATC
>JANHFJ010006198.1:25268-37055 GCA_032468195.1 Cerberus rynchops
GGAGAGGGGGTGGTATATAAATTAATTAATTAATTAATTAATTAATTAATTAATTAATTAATTAAATAAATAAATAAATAAATAAATAAATAAGACAATGACATGGATAAGGACTCTTCAGTGATATACAAAAGGAGCTAGTTGAAATTTTAAAAATTAAAGGGAAATGCAAATGATAAATCAAGAGAGTGATCTGGATAATGTATTTTTATTGGATTTACAAAACAGGCTTGTTAAAGCCTCAAAGAATCCTATGTAATGAGACAAAGAATTGAAAAAAGATAAAATCCTATGACAATATCTACATGAACTAAAGAGTAAGACTTTCAGAAGTAAGAAGAAAGAATATAAAGCTAGTTTATTTGATCAAAACTAAAAACTCTTTATGGACTTTGCTGACACCAGGATTGAAGCATTGATATCTTATGCATTTGCTTATAGATAAGGGATGAGTTATGGGAAGAAGAAATATCTGTAACCTTATAGGGGGTGATGAGCTGCCAAACCAGTTTATACTTGTTGAGATGAAAACTGCATATTATTTTCTTTTTCTTTATTTCACATTGTTTTTTCTTTTTCTTTTTTGTACTTTTTACTCTTTTTTATTTTATTTTCTATGAATTTAGTTTGTATAAATTTTGTTGCTGTAACACACACACACACACACACATTTACTTTCTGAGGTATATAACAGCAAAATTAGACCGAGAGAAAAAGACAGAAACAGAGAGAGAGAGAAACAGAGAGTGAGAGAAATACAGAGACAGCAGACATATAATTGTTACTGCATATAGTAGCAATTATAACGCTTAGTCATTTCCCTTCCATTTTTTCTCCTTTCCTAATGTTTTCCACTAAATGACAGAATAAACTGTAGCCAGTCACAGCCACAGTGAGTTAGACAAATGAATGCCATTCATGGAAACGACACAATGCAGCTTAAATACATCTAAAACATATTTTACCATCTCACAAAATGATCCCGCTTGATATGTATTGGTCTGTTTCAGAGTGTACATTTAATATGTAAGATTTTCTCAGGAAATGACTATATTTTACTACAGTATTTTTCTGATTTATTATCATGAGAAGTCATTTTCAACCTTCAAATTCCAGTTCTTGGAGAAGAAGGGCTTAGAATAAATAGCACAGCTGTTTTAAAGACATCCATTTGTATTTAGGTTCCTCCAGTGATAACATTTTTGGATCACAGAGGAACTGAGATGAGCAAAAGAAAAAAAAAAGTATGAAGTATTAAAACCAAACAGTCTAACTCAGAGGTGGGCAATTATGGCTCCTTTGTGACTCATGGACTTCAACTCCCAGAATTCCTGAGCCAGCTTGGTCCATGAGTCACGAAGGAGCCATAATTGCCCACCCCTGGTCTAACTGCTGAGTTTTAGGCAGAGCTTTGAATTAAGAGGTAGGAGCTGCTCAATCAACTAAGTATCAAATTAACATTAGTTTAGCACTGCTTCCTAGAAGCAGTATATTGGTTCTGATTCCTACCAGATACAGATGAAAAAGGAGCATGACTGAAATCACCTGGGCAGGCCATCAGGAACCATGGCTGATCTCAAGAAAATCTAATGCTACCTTGTTTTTTCAATGGTTGCAACTCTGTACACTATGATTATAAATTTAGAGCATCCTCCTTGAAACTCTTGTTTAAGCAAGCAATGATATTTGGCAGTGGACTGAAATGTTTAGTTTGGGATCCCAGAACAGGATTTCCCTAAGTGGTCCCTGCAGGTGTGTGGGGATTAAAGTTTACAGTCAGCATAGCCAAAGGCACTGAAGTGTTGTCTTTAATCATACAGCAGTTGTTGATCAATATAAGATTATCACAAAAATGCTGAAATTTGCACAGCCTAGAAGCTCTCTTTGTTAACCCTGATAATGCTGGACCTTGACTCGCAGTATCCCCACTTTTTCCTTGTTAGGTAAAATTATTGAGATGTGTAGCAAATCAGCTACAGTGCTTCATAAATAAAAGCAGGTATGGATTCCTTTCAGCCAGGGTTCAGGCCTGGATAAAGGACATATACGGTTTGCTCTTTGTCCTTTTTGGTCCTTTCAGATCTTCCAGCAGCCTCCACTATTATCCACCATAGTATTCTTCTAGATTGCCTTCAAGGATTGTAGATTGTGAAACAGTGATTCCATTCTGCCTTCAGTGGTAATAGGGGAAGAGAGGTCAGCTCAGTGATTAATCTCTGAGGATTAACTATCCATCCTCCACTTTTTAACATCTACATGAAACCACTGGGAGAGGTGGTGTAGCAGTTGTGAGTACAATGTCAGTATATGAAACCAAATTTTACATTACAACCGCAAGCTGTGATGAAAGTGCCAATGATACCTTCTGGAGATTCTCAGGGACTGGATGGAATGAAATGGACAGAGATTGGACACCAAAAAAAAGGAAGTTATTCTTTGTCCATCAGGATCTTCTCTGAATTCCACCTCCTGATAACAAGCACTGCCCCCAAAGGACCAAGTTTATGACATGGAGGCCATTCTAAACTCACAGCTTTTGCTGGGGGGGGGGGCAGTAGATGAAGGCCTGTAGGATCCTTTCCCAACTTCACATGGTGAAACACTTTTTGGCCAAACTTAGTTAAAAAACAACAACTCCCCTCCCCCACAACAACCCTAGCATTTATGTCTTCATTACAATCTGGTTGAACTATTGCAATTCATGTAACATGGGGCTGCCTTGAAAAATCACTTGGAAGCTACACTTGGTCCAGAATTCCACCCGTCATTGGAAGCATTTTATGCCTATGCTTTGGACCCTGCTTCCAATAGACTTTCATGTGCAATTTATAATATTCATTTTGACCTATGATAGTATATACTGTAGCTATCCCAAGACCAACCCCTATATCAGCCCTATTACAAGGACATAGTGGGTGAAATGTCTAAAAACTGAATAAACATAGAAGGTCCTACTTTTTAACAATGGAACCTACTCTTTGGAACAGCTTTCCAGCAGAAGTCAAATTAATCCTCTCTCTGGTTCTATCAGGAAAATAATTAAACAGCAATGTTTCATAGACTGGTTATTATTTAGAATTATTTAGTGAAGTATGTACATAGTTTAAATACATTGGATTTGGATTGTTTTCTTTGTATTGTTTGGTCCATCACATGTTTCTAGGGTTTTAAACTGATTGTAAATATTTTTATTTAGATTTAGCTTAGATTTAATTATTTTTTACAAATCTTATAAGCCAATAAGAAGCTTACATGATTGCATCAGGATAAAAATGTAATGAATAGATAAAATATACATGAATTTTCTTGATTACTCTTTGGCTGTTTCCTGTGGCAATCCTACTTCAACTACAAAGGTAGCTGAATATATAGCTATAGAGTTAATTTCAGATGTAGGGTAACCATTCTGTGAATTTCATTTCCTTCAATGACATTTTTGGGGGGACAAAGTTAACATTTCTGCCCTGTTTATTGCTGATTTTTGTGAAGTTCTTATCAAAAAAAGGAAATTTCATATTTGTTGTCATAATTCATTCTGATTGCTATGGTCATGATTAATTTGACTAAGGCCTTATATATTCATTTAATAAAATATGTCCTTAACACAGCTACTATTGAAAATGGGTGCCACCATTAGACAATTGGTTTCTTGGTCTCAGATTGGTCCTTATTAATTTCTATCCTGATTTGTATCTACATTTCTAGATTCCATTCTGCATGTACAGTTTTTCCTTAAAGTCCTAAATGAATCTTCCCTAAATGTTCATACAAAGGGTCTTTTTAGCCTCTGAAGGTATGAATTTCAAATGTTTGAGATGAGAAGTAGGACATCTGAATTGTCACCAAAGGCTTGAATTCCATCCCAACCCTACTGAGCCTTCTCATAAATCCTTTCTTATGCCTGGTGAATATCTCACTTTTTAAAGAGCCTTTGGGAAAACTGGATAGTATCCTTGCTGCTGATTTAATGACTTAGCATATTATGATACTGCTTGATCCTTTATTTCTGTGCTGCTGAATAAATGGTAAGTAGATGCAACAATGTTCAAAGACTATTCAAAGAAGCAATTTAGGACCCAATATTTGCTTTTCTTCACATTTACAGAGGAAGTGATTTCATTGTTGTCTTTATGAGCCTTGGTGGTGATGTGGCTAGAATGCAGTATTGCAAGGCTAATTCTGCTGACTGCCAGCAGTTTGACTCTCACCGGCTCAAGGTTGACTCAGCCTTCCTTCCTTCCAAAGTTGGTAAAATGAGGACCAAGATTGTTGGGGTAATATGCTGACTCTGTAAACCACTTAGAGAGGGCTGTAAAGTACTATAAAATCTAAATGTTATTGCTATTCATAACAGGCGTAAATGCCTCAGCAACTTATTCTCAGTAAACACCAAATCCTTCCTCACAGGGTAAGTTTTTTGGCATTTCAGAATATGGTATAGCAAGGAGGAAAGCTCAGAATTTATCTTTAACAAATCAATATAATGAAATGTAGAGTTAAGGTACTGTATATTAAGATTTATAGGGCCCCACTTAATATCTAGAAACTTGAAAGTATCACTGGGGTAGGAGAAATCAAGACTATCCAGGCTTGATTTTTAATTAAGGTTGTATTGCTAAGTATATTTAGATAGAAGTTTATTCCAATGAAATCTATGGTGAGCTAGTGGTAAATAACATATTCAATGTTTCACTGAAGAATTATTTAACCCATATGTGGAAAGTTCATGAGCAAAAACACTTACTGTAAGTACTGTGCTGTAAAGCCATCTGGTTTTATCTATTAAAAGATCAATGTCTTCCTTTAACATTTAGAAAAGTGCAATATAGTTTCATTTCAGTTGGAACAATTATCTTTCTAGTTCCAAATCCAGACAGCAGTGGATGAAATTACAAGTTTTACAGGACTAAATACTGTATATTGCTAGAAATATTTTTAGTTGCCAATTCCATGCCTTGGAATTGTTCTATTTGAGAACTAATCTATTTAAACCTAAATTTTGGCTGTATAGATTTGATCTGGACGTAGCAATCAACAATATTTCCAGGCTGAGTATCAGTCGTCAAACTCATCAATTTCAATGCTTTCATTAAACACACTGCTTATGATGGACTATGTTGTACATACCAATAAATGCAGTACAATTGTATGAAGTACAGTCAGTTTTGTGCTCATTTCATGCTATTAGTTAAATCATTTGTGAAAAATGCAGTTAAAATTCTGAATTAAACTCGTATGAGAGCAGGCTTTGTTTTATTCATATGAAGATAGAGATGAAACACAATAAGCATTTAATACTACAGTACACAGAGCCTCAAATTGAATTGTGTATTGGTTAAAAAATGTATTTCCACTTTAGCCTTTGAGAAAAATTCCAGAAGCTGTTTTTTAATGGAAAAAAATGGCAAAGTTATTTACATTCCATAGAACCATGGACCAAACTGCATATACTGATTGCTATGAATCACTTAGGCTTTGATTGAAAGACAGTAGCTGGTAAGAACAGAATAGTCTTTGACAACCAGCTACCACACATCAGAAATGTAAGATTAGTAGGTATTTTATTTGCACAATCAAATACTAGTAAGAAAGAAAACATGAGGATTATGGAAACCAGCAGAAGTTAACAAAATTTAGAATTAGAAAATGACACCAAACCTTGAGATTCTATAAATCAGAAGATGTAATTCCGCTTGAACATGTATTAAAGCAGGGGTCCCCAACCCTCAGTCCATGTACCAGCACCAGGATGCAGCATGCTAGAAACCAGGCTGTGCATATAAGCAAAGCCCTACCCATGGGATGTAGGCAGCATGCAAAACTATGCCCCTCCGGTCCACAGAAAAACCTCTCTCTATGGAACTGGTCCCTGGTGCCAAAAAGATTGGGGGCTGCTGTATTAAAGGTTATATTTGTTTCAGAGACAACTCCAAAGTAGAAGTTCAGTAGATCACTGGAAAATGTATATCGCCCCAAAGCAAAGTAGATCTTTCTACAATGGACTCCACTGCAAAATGTGTTAATACCAATAGTTCAAAGCTACAAGACAAATGTAATTATTCTTTTCCTTATCACAGTCACTGATCAATCCCACATCTGTGTCCCACCCAAAAAAAATGACCCTTAAAAAAACCAAACATACAAGGGAAGCTACACCAAATGAATAAATGAAGTAGTAATGTGAAATAATGAAAGTAATGGAAGTCTTATCTTACCAGGCAAAATCACAAGGTAACTCCTCATGTTAACAAAAATGAACTTTAAATTAAAATTGTGTGCCAAAAACATTTATAGGCAGCAACAGCTGGTAAATTATTTGTTACTAAGCTACAGGCTGTTACCTCTGACCAGCACAACTAAACAGAATGGGGATCTTCCCTCTATTGGCAGAACTTGAAGGTGATAATAAAGGCATAAAGTTAATTTGCAAGCACAGTGAGATATCTAACTATTCAACAGCTAGCCAACAGCTTTCATTGGGGGATGTTACATCGTGGGCCAATATAGGTACTCCAACCTGTTGGTACTGTGGCTAATAAAATGTATGCTATCATGTTTTGTGGTGACCATTCCAGCACAGCCTAAATCTCAGAGTTAATTAATGTATTAGTTTAAATAATAGAAAAAAAATATGCATTTATAAATCATGGAAGCTATTTAAGATTTTTATTCTTTCTTATAAACTTGGTCAAGCACTTGCATAGTGGAAGAAAGTTTTTGGAGGTGTTGCACAGATATATATCACATGTATCCTATTTGTATATATGTTATACATTTAATAGTTTGTAAACACTATTTTCTACCCTATAATTAGGCAGCATCAGTTTACAGGTAGTCCTCAACTTAGGACCATAATTGAATCCAAAATGTCTATTGTTAAGTAAGAAATTTGTTTTCCCCCATTTTATGACTTTTCTTGCCAATATTTGTTAAGTGAATCACTGCAGTTGTTAAATTAGTGACGGGGTTGTTGAGGGAATCTGGTTTCCTCATTGACTTTGCTGGTCAGAAGGTCACAAAAGGTGATCCCATGACTCTGTGACGCTGCAACTGCCATAAATGTGAGTTGGTTGTCAAGATTTACATCCAAATGTAAATCACATGACCCTGGGGATGCTGTATTGGTCATAAGCGTGAAAAATGTTCATAAGTCACTTTTTTCAGTGATGTTTTAACTTTGAACGTCATTAAATGGATTGTTGTAAGTCACCTGTAAATCTAAATTATAAATTAATAGAACACATCTGAAAAAGCTTCCCAGAATGTACTATATTAAACAGTATGGTCTTCATGATATGACACACGTTTCTATTTCCACGAGTAATTGTCTCAATCTGTACAGGACATACCGTGAAACACACTTTCATACTTACAATACCCATTTACAAATGGCTCATAAGACACAGGAAACTGTATCATATTACAAAAAGTTATTCACGGCATTAATATTATTCACATTGGGCTGAAATGAATCATTAATCTACATAGAACTGATCAATGAAACAGGATTGTGTAGTGCTCCCACCTACTCTTCTAACTCAAAATAAATCCGTTAAGAGCTGATTGTGCAATGTAACTTGCAGAACAACTTCACACAGAGAAATACAATTGGATGTCTATACACATATCTGTAAAATAAGTAATATGTTTAGGAATTATATATAGCTTGTAACATATTGAAGCTTATTTTTTCATGCGTATCTTTCATGGATCTGATTGCAATGAGTTTTGGCTCTTCATTTATTGTGATGACTTCATTACTTAGTTCAACCAAAGTTTAATCAACAAAATTAGTTTTTTCTTTGCACATTCATAAATACTATAATGTGTTAGTTAATCAGGTATACAACAGTTATTTTTAAATCATTGAATTCAACAGACCCTGGTGCCAGATTGATATATACAGACTGTAGCATTAGGCTTTCTGGGAATTTGGTAATTTGATAAAAAAAAAACCCACATTACTGTGTCTTTTAGAGCCTTCAGCCAAGGAATCTGTAACTTAATAGTCTACTTTAGATGGCAAAGCAGCCTAAATGACACCCATCTGAGAGTTTCTTCCGTTAATTAATTCTTAATTCCTATGGATGCAAAAATATATCTTAGCCCTTCAGCAGAATGCAAACTGAACCAAAGTTATCTTTCTGAAAATTTAACACAGACATTTTGTAACTGCTGTTTTATCATAAACATCTCAAGAGGATATTTTTATACTTGCTGTATATTTGTAAACAAGTTTATAATGGGGAGATATACTTTCAGACTTGCAAGATTAATATCAGCCCTTCAGGTTTATCCAACAAGAAGCACCAGCAAGTACTAACCTGACATTTATCATAAGTTTGCAGTAACAGAATCTTGCAAATCTGAAACTATATATTTCCCCTTGCCTTTAAATCAAGATACTAAGAAGAGTACTTTCTGAGATGTTTGCCATGCCCCCATTCGGGGTGGAATCCGACTGGTTTTGCTACTGGTTCGGTGTGCGCGCATGCATGCCAAATGCGCTGCAGCATGGCTCTTCAAAGAGGCACTAGAGGCACTAGAGGCACTAGAGGCAGCAGGGATCATCAGGAAGGCTCCATAGATGCTTCAAACAGCTGATTTAGGTAAGTAAAAAAAATGAAGCTTGTATAAGGAAGGATAAGGGCAGGGGCAGGTGGGCAGGGCCAATTTCAAATCTCTACTACTGGTTCGGGCAATGTGGTGCGATCTGGCTGAATTTCACCACTGCTCCTATTCCTTCTTTGGGCTAATCTGACCAATGCCTAGTGTCCTTTTTTTAGCTCTTCCTGTCTCTCAAGAAAAAACTTACTAACCATTATAGTACTGGCTGTCTTGATGCACAGCAAAGATCCTTTTTGGATGACTGGGCTAATGTTGGAAATTTCTCAGCTAGTATGGTTGAAGAATTTTCAGAATTTCAATTTCCAGACATGGGTTGTTAGTCCATGGGTTGCCATAGTTGTCCTACCCTTATGGCATAATAGGTCCAAATGGGTTGTTTTGAAAATTAATTAAATTGGCAGCTGGTCCCAAGGGCAACAGTTCACTTGTTGGCAGTTGTGAGAGAGTATTTGTATATATATCCAAAGTTTCAGGCTCTGCAATGGTCACCAACAGGCTCCTAGGTACAACTCAAAGTACTCTTTTTGACTCTAAAGCTCTACATGATTGGCACCTGAGTATTTAATTTATATAGACCTCACCTGTCTTGTATGATCTCAGGTTGGGATACTGATGGTTCCTTTTCCATGCAAGAACCAGAGGAAAGCAACATTCATTTGTTTTTCAATACTAGCACCTATTTGATAGAAGAACTTTCCACCAGAGTTCCATTGTTCCTGAGCTGTATAAGAAGCTTAAAAGCTGAGTTGTTCAGAGGATCATTTATTAATGATCTGTCACCAGATCTTTATCTTTGACTACAGTCATTTATGAAAGGGATTGAAATTTTAAGAATTATTTCTGATTTATTTATGCTCTACTTTTATAAATATTTTTATCATACACCACTATATACTGATTTGGAATCTGGCTATAAAAACAAAGTTAAATAACTAAAATTCAGAGCACATGAAGCAATATAGGCTGATGGATGTGCAGTAGGATTGTGCAAAACTTTGGATTTGACTAGGAAGAGATGCCTCAGAATATGTGGGAATGCCAATATAACATCTGTTTTCAACTTATTAAAACAGCTGTGAACTATAGTGGAGGGATCCACCTGGGATCAAAAGTCCAGCCCAAATAAAATTGATCATCTGTCTGAAATTGATAAATGTTCTAAATACTGAAGTATTTCAGTAGAGGTTAATCGATGATACTCCAGAAGTTAATGAACTACAACTATCACAATCTCTATGGCCTTGGTGAGAGATTTTGGAAACAGTAGTCCAGAGGTATTTGGAATAGCACAGATTGACTACTCCTATATCAATCCTTGATGGCTTGGCAGAGTTATCCAGATCTCCACCTCCCTTAACAATCTTTTGTCCCAACTAACTGCCGAAAAATGATTGTCCTAATACTCCCTGGTTCCTAAGATGTCATAAGAAGACTACTTAGAAAAGAACCAAGTATTTGGCAAAGTTAAAGAAAGTAACCATTAAAAAAACATAAAAGAAAGGTAAGTATCTCCATCCAACTTTGAGGTTAGCAATAGTTTGTTCATCATAAAGGAGTTTAACCAAGATATTAAAGATTTAAATAGTAGCTGTAGAAATATCTTTTTAATATCTTGTACTCAAAGATTTTGCTACATGCCATCATTTATTCTACAAACAACCAGATTTAAAAGTATGTCATAACTATTACTGCTTTATACAATTGGGACTGGCAACTCTATTGCTAAGCTATAGTCAGTAACTAAGACATCATATGACATGACACACTTATAACTTTCTTTCTCTGTGGTCATTAAACAATCTCTCATGATTATTAGGTGATCATCATGTGACCATGATTTGCAATTTCACTGCTGGGTTCTCCATTACTTCTGATTATCGGAAACCAGCTGTGAAGTACACAAATTGTGATGCTTGGATTGTGGAACACTCAATGGTTATAAATGCCCACTGGTTACAAAATCCAAATCTGCAGAGATGCTGCAACAGTTGTAAGTGCAAAACATGGTTATAAAGGTATTTTTTTTCAGTTCCATCATAACTTCAAATGGTCACTAAACAGGACATTTGATAAAACAAAGATTACCTGTAATTTAAAAACCAAAATATATTTCAAATCTGTCGCAAGTTGATTTAGTTCTTTAATCTTTTATTTTAATACTTTGAGACTTTCCAGCAGTTGGCTTAAATTGTAGTGTAGTAGTGGTAACTAGCATTCCAAAAATGGACATATGCTAGAATATATTAGATTATTTTATATCGATGAAGATTACATCAAAGTCCTGCATGTTTACTTAGAAATATTATAAACTACAGTTGTAAGCATGATACTTAAAATAAACCAGCTTCCAGATTTTAGGGATAAAGGCAGCAGCATAAAATATTAGACACTAATAAAATCACATCACTAAGAGGTAAGCCTTAGCATGATTTTTATTATTGAACAAATATTTGTTGATCTAGAAGCATGCAGGTTTCATACAGATTGTTTATCTTGTCATATTGTATAAAGGCAGCCTATTTTAATTTTATTGGCTTCAGTGGTTTAATTTCAGGTACTTAACTCTATAGATCTACTGAATCATTGAAGCAGGAACCTGTATAGAAGGCAATATGCATATATTGTACGTACATACTTACAAAGATACTTTGATTATAAAATCCTAAAATTATGGACCAGGCAAGGATGTCTAGTTCAGCTTTGTAATGCACAGGAAAACCAATTAAAGTGTCCTTGAGAGGTGGTTATCTATTTCTTTTAAAAAAACTTCCATGAAAAAGAAGCCATAACCTCTGTAAGTAGATGGTTCTATAGTTGTGTAGATCTGGTTGTCAGAAACTTTTTCAGTTCATTAGAGTAGTTTTCAAACTACAACTCCATACATGAAGATATGGGAGTGATAGCTACAAGCTTCCATCTAGTACCTACTCGGTACTTAAAAAGACCTTCGTCTATGATTGGCCTCTGTAATCCCGAATCTTATTTACAGCATTTAGGAACCTGACAAGGTAGTACAACACATTTTAACTTTAACTTTAATCAGATTTATATACCGCCCCACTCTCCCTGAGGACTCGGGGCAGTTAACAGCCAATAAAAACATAGAGAAATACAAAAATACAGTTTAAGATCAATTAAAAGAATTAAACAAAGGCCAGA
>JANHFJ010006203.1:4602-16025 GCA_032468195.1 Cerberus rynchops
ATTTATATACCGCCCCTCTCCCGAAGGACTCGGGGCGGTGAACAGCAGATAAAAAACAACAATATAAAAATTAAAAATTAAAAGACAGTTAAAAATAATTAAATTAAAGCTGCATGGTATAAGCTCTGCCGTGTGTGTGTGCGTGTGTGTGTGTGTGTGTGTGCGTGTGAGTGTGCATCTCATGATGGACATGCAAAAAAAGCAGAGATTGCATTGCAATAATGCAAGGCTTGTTTCATAATTTTTCTCTCTTGTGGATTCCTTGCACATGCTTTCTCAATACTACTGGCATTTCAGAAAATGTTTGCCCATTAGAAAAATTAGTTGCACTTTCTATACAAATGATACACTTATGAGACTATCTGAGTCATCGTGAAAACTTCTTAGTCTACATTTTTAGTGGAACTAAAAATAAGCAGAGAATATGACCTACCTCCATAGTGCCACTGACAATCTGGTTTCCAACTGTGAAATATTCTGGAATAAATTCATTTACTCTGAGATAGAAAGAAACAACAGTAGAAAAAATCCGGACCATTGTTTCATCACTAAAGGAATTAATGGTGCAAATATTGAAATGTCTCAGGAAACGAGGTGTTACAGGATTTCTTCCACCACCTGGTGGACCCATGGCAGCCATCAACTGAATATCAACTAGTGTAATTTTATTTGTGTCTTTTAAATCATACCTTTAAAAGAAATATAAATGTGATATTTAGACAATGACAGAAATATATGAATGTCTAGTACAATAGCAGAGAAATACCTTAATATTCATCTAGCTATATATAGTATCTTATACATTAACCGTGAAGCAAGAGTTTCCCTTTCCAATCCTCATCTTTGAATCATCCTGCAAACCTCCAAATCTGATCCAATTGGAAAGGGATTTCATTGGTAAAAGGACAGAACTGAGTATAATATCACAATTTCTTAGTACTTCAGAAATAATTACATGAAAGGAGAATTCCTTATGGAGTCACACTTGATTATGCATTACTATGAGTAATGAAACATTCACTAAGAAAATAAAGCTTTACTCTGTATGGAAATTTAAGGATGTACATTTACAAATGTAAATATATGTACATTTACATATATGTAAATGCTTAATCCTCATTATTGACTAAAACCTTATGAAAAATGCAGCTTCCTTTTAATAATATATGCATCTATGAAATCATCTTCTAAAAATCCACCTTAGAATTAAATATGTGGAGTATATGGCTGACTTTTTCAGATGATGCATTGGACAGGACAGAGTTTTGAGGTTTTTATGTTTATCCCCAACCAGAAAGTCTAACAGGATGCTTCTCTGGCTAACTATAGCAGTGACTGCTGCTTCTCAGGTTTAGAACTGCTGAATCCAACAGTTATGGTCATGCCTCTTAATGAGAAAAAAACAATACACTGAGCATGTTGGTTGTTCATGAAAATCCTATTGGTTACTGGTTGCATCTCCAGAATAGCCACTGAGGCCAAAAAGAAAAAAGACTAATCTACTTCTCTAGAGCAGCTGACAACCCCAACAACTTACTGTGACAAAAATTAATATCATAACTATCCAGAGCAGGGGTGCCAAACTGGCAGCCCACGGGCTGGATGTGTCATGCCCACTCCAGCTCTGCAAATGGGAAAAATGTCGCGAAACATCACGTGACGCAGCAAGTTTGACACCGTGCTCTAGAGTAACTTGCATTACATAGATGATCTTTTGATGTTCTAAAGATCACATTACTGGGCCAGTGTTTGCTTCAGGAAAATGCTTAGTGCTGGTCTCCAAAGCCAATGAATGGTTAAATGCTTTATCTGATATGTTCTTTTTTAAAACTGAATAATTATGGCTGTAATCATGGAGGGTTTGTACTGCTATGGCACAAAAATATTCATGTCTACAGCTTCAAAAAATTGTGCTCTGAAGAAAGACCCCACAGGCTGGAGTATGAAGGGCAAAGTAATTTATATTACTGCTACTGCTAATGAAGCAGTCAAATTCAAATTCAAATTCAAATTTTATTGGTCACATGCACAGTCATACATGGTACAATATGCAGTGACATGCTTACGCAACAATTCACGACCAGGTAAATTAGGGCAGATGGGAGGGTAGGAAATAGGTTGGGAATAAGTTGAAGAAAGGAGATTGGGAAGGTGGGTACTTCGTGTATATGTAAACAATCGTAGTTTCTGTTATAATTCTTAGTGTTCTTGTGGTGTCTGATTTAGTGTCCGTATTGCCTGTGGAAAGAAGCTTTTCCTCAAAAAAAAGGCAGAAAAAGTGGAAAAAAACAATAATGCTACAGTATATTCTCACAACTGAAACAGATGTTTTGTGTAATTGCAAACCACATTCAAACATTTCTGCACTATATGTAATGAAAAACCAGTTACCAGATTCCATGATCAAAAAACTGTCTTAAAAGTTCAACTGGAGGCTGAGCTCCATATTGCTCCAGTGCAGGCATATTCATATCATCTACAAAGATTATACACTTCTTTCCCACAGGTGGCCCATATATTCCTTTCCGCCTTTTGTCCAACCTGGCCATGATAATATTCTACAATAAAAAAAGAACATGTTTCCATTAATTAAAAATAGCTTATGAGAAATATTTCAATTTAATATTATCAAATGATTACATTTTTTTAAAAATAAACCTTAAGATGTGCCTCACACACAATGCACAAAAAGATATTGCACCAAAGAACAGTGACATGGCTCAACTTTAACCGCATAAAACCAACCCTCCACAGATGGAAAATATCAATATAAGAGAGGCAATATTGATCACTGATGATCTACAGCTGCAATGTGTAGAACCTAAGAAAATTGGAAACAGAAGCTTTCAGAAATATAACAAATGATGAAGAATTTATTACTAAAGATCTTGTTCAAGGACTGAAGCCTATAGGCAGAAATCTGTAGCAGAACCAATTTCAAAAATGTTATCACAATAGGACAAAAACTGTAGAAAATAAGGAAGATGATCTTGACAGAAATAAGCAAGAACCATTACCAGGGGCAAAAGGGACTGAATTTTTTTTAAAGTTCAGAACAGTAAGATAATATTCAGAAGTGGCTTAGTTGGAAACATCCATAATTTACTGAAGTATAAGAAGAACTAAGTACAATCATATTTGCAAGATTTTATTATGATAATCAATCTCAATAGTTTTAATCTTCCCATGGAATCAATTTCCTAGTCTGGTGTGGAGCTGAGAAAAATAGAAACGTGAAGAAGCAAACATCTGTGAAAGGTGACATACAGGCAGCTCCATTACTCTGTATACTCATAAAAGCAACTACCTATGACAGTGGTGGCAAACCTTTTCGGCACCAAGTACCGAATGTCAGTGCGCAAGCTTCACACACATGCGCTTCTTCCATTCATACCTGTGCAGATCATGCGCACCCATATCTTTCACGCATCCACATGCTACAGTCACATGTGCATGCACAATCATGTGGGAGTCACACACTTGCACAGTTGTGAGGGGAATTACATGCATGCGCAGTCGGTGAGTTGGGGCGATGGCACACGTGCCCACAGAGTTGGCTCTGCATGCCACCTGGGGCACGTATGCCATAGGTTCGCTATAACGAGATGGGCAAAATGTAAAAAAAAAACTTGTGGCACTAGTAGGATCATTATAACACTCAAATATGTGCATTATTATTATTTCTGAAGATTCATGAATAATCAATCGTTTTACTATCCTCTGATCCCAAGCGAAAATTCAGTTTTTCTACTCTGAAGATAAAAGGGCTATCCTGTATAATTATCGTGAAGAAAATTAAAAGAACTTGTCTACATAATGACACTCAAATAGCTTTTTCCTCATGTGTCCATAATAAATGCAGGTAGCCATTTATGGCCAACATATGCTGACAAACACATTAATTCACTTCTGACAGGAATACATCTGTGGCAGTTTTCCTCCTGATTTAATCAGGTATTGACCCAGATGATTGAAAGTATGTAAAACCAAACAGAGATGCAAGCCACATTATGATGCAAAGTATATTGCAGTTTGACATATTTCTGGCACACAAAAGCAAATAAAGCAGATATAGACAAATGTTACTGTACCTTGTAAATTAAAATAATTGTTTTTAAGAGGTTTGTGGGTAAGTAAACAGCTGATCCTGAATCTTAAATAAAATCTAATTAAATAAATAAATATAAATAAAACAAAATAACCCTCTCCCTCTCTCTCCACTGTTTTACACAGGAGTTCTTAGACCATTCTCCTATTTTTGCTCACAACAAAACTGATATGAGAGTGGTCAATTCATTAATCATCTAGGCATACAGCTGTCAAACTCCTGGCCCATGGGCTGGTTGCATCATGTGCTGGTCCTGCCCAGTTTAGTAAAGGGGAAAAAAGTCCTGATACGTTATGTGACGCTGCCGTGACAACGCAAGTTTGACACCTCTGATTTAGTCAGTTGTCCCTACAAGGTTGCCTATGCTTAAAGATAATATGTCTTATTATTAATTACATTATTTAGCTAAGTAACTGATGGAAGTAAATGAATATTCATGTCGAATGAATCTAGATGTAAACTGCAGGCCTAAAACAAAGTCCAGCAAAAATAAATTAAATATTTTTAATAAAGGATTCCAAGTAATTCCAGAGTGAACTATTTCACTAACCTGGGTCTGATTGGCACTGGTTCGAGCTGAAAAGTTAAGGAAGAATGGGAAGTAGAGATCCTTTTGTAAGTGGTGCATTAGCTTGTCTTTTACATATACAGACTTCCCAGTACCAGTAGGTCCCACAAAAAGCAGTGCCCTTGGAAAGAAATTCAGACAGACATTAGTTTTTCATGACTGGGCTAGACTAGATAGTTGGAATTATTAAACAACAACAATTGACTCTGACAATTTTAAATTATTTGAGAATCATATAATTGCTTTATAATTTTAGTTACCTATTCATGGAATCATAGAGAAATAAAAAAAATGCAATTGAAATGTATGTAGAAGTCCAATATATTATGCAGAAAATTCAGGCAATCATACATGCAAAATTGATGTCAGCCCCACTGGATGAACACTAGACCACTAGGAGTCAACTTTATTGAGTAGCTATTATAACAGACTTGCAAGTTTGATTGTGCTATACCTCCTCCTTCCTATACTTCAGGGGATTTGGAAAGTGACCATCTGAGCTACTTACAAACATGTTGTGGACTTAAAACCATCTCCCCTGAGCAGGAAATGACAACAACATTAGCATCATTAGCATTTGTGAACACCTTTCTGTTTTCTCAAGCTTTTGGTTGACTTTTAATTATATTTAGTTGTAATTGTTAGTTTTTAAATGGCTGCTGTGCTACTGCCTATTTTATGCAATGCTTTTATTTTGTAATTTATTTTATGTTATCATATGGGGTTTCAACTGAGAATATATTTTAGTGATTGTGCACTGCATAGTGAACTTTGGCTATCAGGCAGTTTAAAAAATTAATCAATGAAATAAAGAAAACTACAATTGAACTGGGTTTAGAACCTCTGGTCAAGAGAAACTTTTTAGTATTATTCATGGCCCAGGACACTGCTATGATATCTTTTAATTTAATTTAATTTAATAACAACATTTCTATACCGCCCCCTCTCCCGAAGGATTCAGGGTGGTGCACAGCCATTTAAAACACAAAATATAACAATTAAAATACAGTTATAGATAAATTAAATTAAAGTGGCCAATTAAAATCAAATTTGGAAATATTGAAAATAATAATTTAAAATTATCAGCCAGTAAAACCAATTAAAAACCAATTAAAACCAATTTAAAACCCCAAACGATAGTACTAGGCCAGACTGGCTTGCTGAAACAAAAAGGTTTTTAATGCGCGCTGGAAGGTCCGTAGGTCCATGATGGTCCAGATCTCCGGGGGCAGTTCGTTTCAGAGGGAGGGTGCCTCCGCAGAATAGGCTCTAAGCTTTGGGGCTGCTAGACGACATCGTCTTGGCAATGGGACCCCAAGGAAGCCCGCCCTGTGGGAACGCACGGGTCGACGGGAGGCTGACGGTGGCAACAGGCGGTCCCGTAAGTATTTACAATATTTACACAGCTCCTAAGTTAGCTGCCTTATTTTACCAAGGTATTTTACTATTATAGAAGCCACACTTAGTTCCATTTCTCCCTTGCTCAAGGATAAGTAGAATCCCAAGCTCGTGTGTTGCTAGAAAGAGTACTTTAAACAGAGTCCTATAGAATGAAGGAAACCTATATCCCCATAGATTATTCTTTTTTAATTACTTTTTAAAAAATTATTATTATTAGAAACAAGGTAAAATCCAATGGTGTCCATTGGAATAGAAATAGAAATTGAATACCTTCTACATAAAGCAGTGGATCAACATATTGGCTCAACGGTCCAATATGTTAATCTATGTAAATTAATAGAAACCAATCTTTTAGAGCTTATCAGGATTTATTGAGATAAATCCATGCATTTAAGCCCAATGGAAGTCCCTATCTGTACAGTGAATTCATTTCAGCATTTTTCTGAGAACATAATAAAATCTAATATGAAAATGGAACTTCTCTGCACATAATTTCCCTTCCCTCTATTTTATGGTGGCCTGCTTTGCAGATATATCCTATTGCATATTGGCTTGAAATATGTACGTAGTGAATTGGTGCTAGAAAGGGCAATGAAATGAACTTTAAATAAATTGGGCATTCTACTTTCTTAGAGAAAGTTCTACAATTCTAAATATATTGTGATACAATAATATACCATGAGCAATTATGCAAAAATTTAAGATAAAAGTTAATATTAGTTAAACCAGGTACACACAAGAACATATTGTTTTAAATAATATTTTGTGGCATTTAATATTAAAACGCAGTAGTACTAAATTCTTGTTTGCTAATTAGACTGTAAAACAACTTCTGGATACTTTACATAAAGAGTTCATGTGGAAAATGAAACATCTGTATAATTAAAAGAAGCAAGCCTTCTTACTTTCCATATTTAATGCACAATTCCATCAAATATGTATATCTGACTGTGTCCATTGTTGGAACTATAATGTCTTGAACTTTAATACTTTTATCACTATAACTGATGCCTTTAACAGCTTCATTCCAATGTGCCCAACGGCCTTTTCCTTTTAACTGTGAAGAAATGCAGAAACAAATTCTATTTCATTAGAACTTGATAGATATCAGCATGTCTTTTAATATCAAAGCAATTAAGTTAAAATAATGAAATGTGTAAAGGATAAAATATTATGGAACGTAAGCACATTTTGTGCATCTATACCAATAGTGAGGGCCCTTCCACACATAGAAGTCATACTAACAATAAAACTTTTTTTTCGTTAAACCCTATTCTCTAGAACAGGGATTCCTAAACTTTTTGTCTTCACAAAAGTTATTTTGTTACACTTATTTTAGTGTAATACCTCCTGTAAAAATACAAATATCAAACGAATATAAATAAACAATAAAAGCAGTACAATGGAACTTTGGGAAAGGTAGATTTATTGTAAGAATGGAAAACAAAAAGGTTCTTCATACCTTCCCTGAACTCTGTCTGCATTTCCCCAAGAGAGGTATCCCTGATTTACGAAACCCTGCTCTAGAAAAAAACAATATATTTTCTTGACTGCAAACTAAACTTTTGCAAATATTCCCCGACCTCACTTCCCCCACATCAATAGCTTCTCATTACTGTTTCCTGTAAAAACTAGATAGGAAAGAAGATTTTACCCATTTTCTCTTCTATTAGAAAGGGAGTTTAAAGAGGTATAACTCAAAAGATAATCACTTAAAAAACTATTATATCTTTCGTGAGTTTTTTTAACACATGATCATATATTAACATTTAATGAAAGCTAATATTAGTAGTGATTTGTTTCTCATATAACAAATATGAGAACAAATATAAGAAATTAAAATAACTATCAATAATTCTAGAGCAGATTCCATACCTCAAACATATAATCATACACCAATCCTTTTTCTTCAAATGGATGTTCCCATTTTCCTATAGCTGCTGGCATTGGATGTTCATCCAACTTTCCTATGACAATATCTCTTATAAAGTTATCAAATATAATCCGACCATCACTATCACAGGTTGCTCCAATAGACCAAATCATAGCAAAAGCAAAACAACCCTTCCAAAAGAATAAATAAATAATTTGTATTTTCATAAAATATGTTCATGGAGAAATTAATAGCTAAGAATAATTATTTTAACTTCAATACATTTGCTACAGTTATAGTAAATTTCCAGATAAAAGATTTGAAGTATGCATTATTTATCTATGGTAACACAGTATTTTATACTTTGTCTTACATTAACTATAAAAATTGTAAACTCAAAAGACTGAAATTTATAAAAAAATAACCAATTTTTAAGTTTGAAACATATGCTAAATTATGAGACCAACCGTAACCCATTTATGGATATTTTTATTGCTTGGATCTTTTTTCGCTTTGTGATACAATAGTATTTCCAACAGCCGAATGAGAGATATCACATTGTTGCTATTGCTGGTGGGAACTAACTCCTGTAAGAGAGAAAGAGTAACAGTACATATGCACATGTGCAGGAAAGATATAGAGGTTTATATTGTACTATAAATCTAAGTTTTACTGCATTTTATACTTTAAGAGTGCAAATTCTAAACAGCTATAGATATGATTGAAGTTATATTGTTGTAATATTTTATTAAATGTTTATAATCATTTTTGTTTCATGGAGCTTCTCCCTTAATTACTCATAAAACTTACTCAACAAACAACTTTTATTATTTTTGTAACACAGCATCATAGTGAATGTATAGAAAACTTTAAGTCATTCAAATAAAAATTATCCATACTCACATCAGCTAAGAAATGTCGATTGGTCAGACCAGGAGACATGCTTTTTCCGATATAACTCCTGCCCTATGAAATATTTTCCCTAGGGAGACTAGAATGGCCCTAATCCTGATGGCTTTTGTAACCAGGCACAAAAGCACTAGTTATATGTCCAAGGCCTGAAGCCCCAAGTATGTGAAGAGACCAGGCTCTTGGCTGGGTTGGTGTCTCTTAATGTTTATACCTTCATCAGCTGCTAACTTTAACTTTTATATGGCTCATTGTGATTTTTTATTTTAATTTTGTTCTCCATATAGACTCACTTGTTGAAATGGGTAGCTTGCAAATTGATCAGAGAGTAACTGATTCTTTGGGAGGTTTCTGTCCATTCATTTCCAAGGTTCCATTCATATCAACACATTATCCCTTCCCAGCTTAATATGATGATCTAGGTTAATTTTACACAATAGATAATGGAACAGAGGTTGAACTATCCATGTAATTAGATAGTTCCAATTTTTAGATTACTTCCTCCAGCAATTTCATGCCAATGTTTAAAAAATGAGGGTGGAGTGCATGGATGAAGCCTAGTAGACACAGGATGAAACAGAAGTCACTGTCTTTTGAAATCCCTCCAGGTAACTATGGCCATAATCTTCCAACCCAAGAAATAATCTACAACAATTCTTTATGGATAGCGAACAAATTTTGAGAGTTCTAGCAGATTTTACAACCCACTACGTACTAGAAAGATTCAAAAGACCAGTCTTAGTATAAGTAATCCTCATTTAGCAGCCACCTTGTTTAGTATGACCAATCCTTGCATTTATGATTTTCACAAATCTGTAAACCAAAGGAAAGTTAAACTGAGATCATAAGCAGTTTGTTTTCACTTAATGTTTGCTTTGCTTAACAACCAACGTGCTTGTCCTTATTGTGGTTGCTAAATGAGAACTACCTATACTCCAAGCAGTTTATGCATATCTTTGAACTATACAAACTTACAAATACCTAGAATTCCAAATAGAAAGCAGGCTTCACCAACACATGATTCTATCAACAAAAATAGGCTGATTAAATCATTTTCCTGAGAGAATGCCAAATTACCTTGCACTGTTTCTGACGAACTCGCAAAGCAGGAGGTACTAACCAATCAAAAAGTTCTTCAAACAGGTCTTGGAATTCCTTTTCATTCAGGGGTTCAGGAAGTGTGTTCAACCATGAAGTAACAAGTGGCTTCCATCCCAACTGTGAAGGCTCTAAATAAATCATTCCACATCGACTGACTGTAGCTGGCTACAGCAGAACAATAAATGTATTTTTAGAATCTCATTCTGGTTCCAATTTCAGATTCAGAAAACTATTTTAACTTGGTTTTAACTTACAGAAGCCTGAGATAGATCCATAGCCTCAAAGATGAGGCTCATCTGAGGTGACATTTGAATAATTTCTCCACTCATCAAACATAGCTGAAAACAAAAACAAATACCCAAAAATATCCAAATTATAAGTATGAAATCCTTTTATAAAAGGTTCTACTAACTTTGGGTTGAGAAAGAAAGTGTCTCAGTTAAGGCCAACCTTGTAAATCCATTCAGAATAGCTGAACCTAAAAATCACCATAATTTCTATAAGATTTTTTATGCCTTGAAAGCTGTCCTGAGGAAAAATACAATACAGGTAGTCCTCGACTTATGACCACAATTGAGACCCCAATCTATGTTGTTGAGTGAGACATTTGTTAAGTGGGTTTTGCCCCATTTTATGACTTTTCTTGCCATGGTTGTTAAGCGAATCACTGCAGTTGTTAAGAGAATCTGGGTTCTCCGTTGCTTGTCAGGTCACAAAAGTTGATCACATGATCCTAGGACACAGCAAAGGTCATAATTATGAACAAGTTGCCTAACATCTGAATTTTGATCACATGATCATGAGGATGCTGCAAAGATTGTAAGTATGAAAAACAGTCATAAGTCACATTTTTCAGTGTTGTAACTTTGATCGGTTACTAACTGAACTGTTGTAAGTCGAGGACTGCTTGGGACGAGTAAACTGAGGTTTGCTGTGTGTAGCCCACGACAGCATTTCTGCTGCTTTTACTAGTAGAAATGATAAATCTTAATATATTACTTAAGGATAAGCTTTTTAAGTATTTATAAAAGATAGGGTTTATATTAGAAAGTTTTACAAGGCATTTGGCTGTTACATTCCTGCTCAACACATGAATTAATTGTTTTAATTTCCTTTTCTGCAGTTGCTTGTATTCAACCCTTTTTTATTTTTTTAATCATGAACTCCCTTTCCTTTAACATGTTTTTTAAAATGTGAGCTATCATACATAATGTACTGTTAAGCCTTTTTTAAAATAGGCACAATGAAGATTGTTGCTGAAATATAATTTAAGTTTTCTTTTTTATTATAAAGTACATGAATAAATAAAAATAATAAAAAATAAATAAATCCCTAAATTCTGTTTAACTGAAAATTAAGTATACAGTATATATATAGGTCTGTTCGGGTCTTTTCCCGTGTAAGTTTGAGAATATCTTCGCAAAGTTTTGGCGAGATCTCACTCGACATGTTCAGGCTGGTGC
>JANHFJ010006203.1:105771-119496 GCA_032468195.1 Cerberus rynchops
AATGCCTTGTTTAATGTGCATTTATAATCAGCACATAGGTGCACAGAACCATCTGGTTTAATTGGGGTGACAATTGGGGTCCCCCATTTGGCTTGATCTATAGGTACTAATATGCCTTGAGCTATGAGTTTGTTGAGTTGTTCATCGACTTTGGGTTTTAAGGCTAGGGGGACCCTGCGAGCTTTGAGTCTGATGGGGGGTACTGTGGGGTCTAGATTAAATGAGATGGGCGTCCCCCTGTATTTCCCCAGCTCACCGTTAAAGACGTCCTGGAACTCCTCGGTGATGTCTGCTTCCATGTGGGGGGTGATGTTGTTGAGTTCGGCTCCCACAATGGTGAATCCCAGGTGTTTGAACCAGCTGAGGCCCAAAAGGTTGTTGAGGTTCCCCTTGGTTACGATGATGGGTAGAGATCCTGAGAATTTCTTGTATCTGACGGGGAAATTCCCCCGGCCTAGGGTGGGATCTGGTTCCCTTGATAATCGCGCAAAGTTGTGCGAATTGGTGTCAGGTCAGCTACTGTGAGTTCTGGAATCAGGTGCTTGATGGTGGGCCAGGACATGATAGTAAATGGAGCACCCGAATCTATTTGCATCTCGCAGTCCTGTCCATTTATGCTGACTGTCGTTCTTAGTTTATGTTTATCGGTTTCTGAGCTCGATGTTTGATTGATGTTGATGGATACAGTGTGGCAGTCTGCTTCTGGTTGCCAGGGGGTTGCTGGGGCCCATCGATTGCTGGAAGGTGCTCCTCGCCGGTAGTTTGCGCTCAGTGGTCCACGTGTTGGTCCCCAAGTGGGTTGGTTGGGCATTTGTATGGCTCTGCAGGCCCGAGATATGTGACTTTTTTGTGGCAATAGCTGCAGATCATGTGGAGGTAAGGGCAGTTTGCCCGTCGATGATTCCCATTGCAACCCCCGCATTGTGTTTGGCGTGAGTTTGTGGCCATCTTGGGTCCCCATGTGGGTTTCACTTGGAGGACATTGCCATCTTGGAACAGGTCGTCGTCCCCATCGTAGTCGTGGGTTGTCTGGAATACTTGCCCTTGCCTCAGTCTTCTTGATGGGGGGTAAGAGGCTTCTGCTGCCAAAGCTTCCTCGATTGCTGTTGTTAGGGAACAGTTCAGTCTGGCTACAAGCCTCCGTTTGAGTTTATCGTCTTGGAGGCCCCACACCAGTCTGTCCCTTATTGAGTTGTCCAGTTCTGGTCCGAACTCGCAATCAGCGGCTAGTATTCTTAAGCTTGCTAAGAAGTTGGCGATGGTTTCCCCCTCATTCTGCGTCCTTTCGAAGAGCTTGAATCTTCGGGTTAATATTGACGGTTTCGGTGCAAAGTGTGCTTGCAACCCATTTTTTAGTTCAGTCCAGTCTACCTCATACATCGTCTTGGGGGTGGCGATCGATCTTGCCACCTGGTGAATGTGTTTTCCACAGCAATTTAGAAAAATCCCCTGCTTCTCTCTGTCAGTGAGGTCGGTCAAGCGATTCCTGATGAGGTAGAATTCGAAACGCTCTATAAATAGGTCCCACGGTTCTGACTGTGGGTCGTAAGGGTCGCATGATCCGACCTGAGTGGTTTTGGTGGCCGGTGCGGTTGCTGCTAGTGGTGCGGCGGCAGCCGGTGGGGTGGTAGTCATCTTGCTTCTGTGGTTTTCTTCCAGCTACTGTGGGTGAGGATCGTTCTTCCTAAATCCCACCTTCATCGCCAGTGTTGTAGCCGAAAACCCAGTCCAAATTGGATAAAAAATGCGCCAAATGCGAGGTCAGTTTGGATGACCACGAGGGGTCCTGTTTATTTCCAGCTGCGAGCAAAGCTCACGATGAGCTTTGCTGAGGTTGTAACTAGAGGAATACAGGTGAGCCGCGGATTTTATATTTTTCCGTGGCTTCGCCTGTCGCGCTTCCCATTGGCTGGTTTTCCCAGCCAATGGGAAATGTCCTGCCGGCAGCCAACCCGCTGCCGGTTGAATAGTTTGGGTAGGCGGACCGGAGTGGAAACTCCGGCAGCTTGTGCGCAGAACACAACAGAAATAAAATATTTTTCTTATCTAAGCTCAGTGTATTATAGATCCAGAGGTTTTGTGAATGAATTCCAGATTTTCAGTATATAATTTAATATTGTATAATTTACACTTTCTCTTTCTAACACCATTCACCAAATATTCATAAGAATATTTCAGAAATATGTCACAACTATAGAATAAACCCAAATTGTATATGTCAGTATCTCCTTATTAGATTAAGTTGCCAACAAGCTGAAATTGTCATTTAGTCTTTTATAAATATTCTTTAGTTGATAAGCATCAACTTTTACAAAATGTTCTGTTGAATTATTTTCATCTAAAAGTCATATAAAAGAAAGCCAGTTTGATCTAGTGCAGGGGTGTCAAATCCAAGGCCTGGGAGCTGGAGCCGGCCCATGGACTGCTTAGACATGCCCTGTGGAGCCACCCTGGAAACAAAGTAGGACTGGCCCACAGTCCTTCTACCAGCAAAAATGGAGCTTGGGAGCCTGTATTCACTGGCAGAGTGCTCAGGCTACCACAGGCACCCTGGCACGAGTGACTTTGAGCTGGCCACACCCACCTTTGTCACACATCTCTGACCCCTGAGGTCAAACACAACCTTGATGCGGCCCTCAGTGAAATAGAGTTTGACATCCCTGATCTAGTGGTTAAAGTAGCAGGGTAGAAAGCAGGGGGTCATGAGTTCAAATCTTGTTTTAGTCATGAAAGCCAGCTAACTTTGGGCCACTCACTCTCTTTCAGCCCAACTCACCTCATAGGGCTGTTGTTGTGGGGAAAAATAGGAGAGGAAGGTGAGTTGGATAGCTTCTCCACCTTATTTGTAAAAATAATAAAACGTGGGATACAAAATAAATAAAGAAGAGATACAATTAGCTTTATTTAAAATTCCATTTATTGATTTGTTAAAAGAGAATATGCCAACTCTATACCAAATTTCTTGCACATATTCAATTTATCTTAATACTATAAGTTTTTGGTCATAAGTATTTTAGCTGAATATTGCCTTTCAGCAATTCTAGGCAATCTAAAAAAATCCTTCTTGAAGCATCTCAAATGTTTTAAAGGTTGATCAACATTAGATATAAAGCAGTAAAATATTTTGTTCAAAAGCCCCTTCCCAAAAAATTTACTTTTGAATGAGAACTTGAATGAGAACAACACCTTTCTGCAGCTCATTAAAACCTAAGTGTCTTTTGTCAGGTTTTTTGTGCAAGTGTGAAAAAGAGCATCCAGAAGGAAGGATAAACAATGAAAATGGCCTTGCAGTGAGGTAACAGAAGTTCTGATTCTTCTGTGTAATCAGTACCTGTTATAAACAAGCAGGCATGGAAGAGGTAGAGGTTGCATTGCGATGATGTGATGCTCAACTTTTTGATAAAAGCACTCAATCAGGATGCCTTTGCTACTGCTGTAATGTAGTAAATTATTAAAGCACTATATGTTTAATGTAATTCTTAAAAATAGCAGCATATTCCAACTCTCATGGAAGTTGGAAAAAAGGCTTGCATGATTTAATAAATCATACAAAGGTGCTATGTTAGAGCAAAGTCCAAAGCAATTCTTCTGAAGCTGTGCACAGCACTAGTGTAATGTATTTAGTTAGTTTGTAGATTAATGCACTGGTTATGAACACAGCTGGCTTGTTTATGTGACAAAATAAGGCAGATTCAGCATTAACCATCATTAAGGGCCCCACCTAGCAAACAGCAGACATGTTTTGACAATTTACTGTTTCACTTGGTAACCTAGTAAACTTTGTTGCACTTAGTAAGTAAATTATTCCTGTTTATTTGTTTTTATTTACTTGAATTATTGAAACAAACAAATCATGGTTGTTTAATGAGGCAACATGCATGCAAAGCTAATTCACTCCCTAGCCTCTTTGTTTTGACAATAGCTCCTTGTGCACCTGGGGATGGAAGCAGCAGCGAAAAACAGACAGAGGAAATCCTTCTACTATACAAGATCCACTCTGGTTTGTGATTGCATTGCTTTCTTCCCTACCAAATTTTTCTGAAGAAATTAATTTCTAAATCATAATTTAACCAACAATCTAAGTCTAGTTGGCTTGCTTTACTACAGTGAACTAGCCTTCAATAAATCATGGTTATAAATTGTGATTAAGCTCTTCTTTTAGAACAATTTAACTTATAGTTTAGATTTGGATCCAATGGACTCAGAAAACATGCTAAGGCCAAAGGAAATTTGCCTTTGATTTAGTATGATACAGGTAGTCCTCGACTTATGACCATTAGTTTAGCAACTGTTAAAAGCTAAGACAGCACTGAAAAAAATGACTTACAACCAGTTCTTGCACTTATAACTGTTGCAGCGTCTCCACAGTCACGTGAGCAAAATTTGGGCATTTGGCAATCAGCATGTGTTTAAGATACTTACATTGGAATTGGTCCAGAGTCACATGACTGCCATTTGCCACCTGAATTCCAACAAAGCAACCTCAATGGGGAGGAAACAGAATTTGCTTAATGAATGCAAGATATAACAACCATAGCAAAAATCTGGTAAAATCTGGTAAAATAATTGTAAAATGATTTGTAGAATTGAAAAAAAGAATTGTAAAATCTGGTAAAATCATTCACTTAATGACCATCTCACTTAGCCGCAGAAGTTCCAGTCTCAATTGTAGTCATAATCCATAACTGTATATGAACAGAAACTAGACAAACATTAATTGAATCTAGACACTGTGATCAAATCACTTGGTATTCACACTAAACCACAAAAATTGATCAGTAAAGACCTACATGGATTCTTAATCACACTTGGAGTTTTACCTGAGGTTTAATGCATCATATAATCTTGAAATTGTTACCATTTTAGACATTTATAAATTGGAAGTGAAATCTTCAACTTGATCTTAAATTGTTTTTACACATACAAAATTGGACTATTGATATATTAAACCTCTATTGTTGTAAAGATATATCCCAGAAAGAGGAGAAGTAACAAAATAGCATACTTTGCATGTTGCTAAAGGATGTCTTATAAATACAATTAGTCCCTGACATCAGGATTGTAATCTATATGGAAAAAAGGAAAAGTGTTGGCAACAAAATGATTTTTAGGAAGGACTGTGATTGAGAGAGGATACTCATGTTTAAAAACCATGATACTGTGATTTGAAAATACTTGAGCAATTATAATTGGGAATTTATCACTGTTACAAAATTATATATATTTAAATAGGTGTGTTTACAATGACATACCGGTATTTAACCATTGTTACCTTATTGGATTCAAAGGACATGTACTATGTAATTACCCATTAGCAGAGCTCATATAATCTGTACAGATACTCCATATTCAATGTGTTCATGTCAACAGAGCCAGCATTTATTTTAGTTTAATTAACTGATTTGAATATTCAACATGAAAAAACAGATTAATTTAAAAACAATTAATGCAATAAATAGCACCAAATGACTATGTTTGCATGACAGTAATAAATTAATTGTTTTAACCTTGCATGTTGTTTAAATGTAGTTCCTGGGTCAATTAATGCATCCTGTGAATCCAGGAAATTGTGCATAACAATCAAGTTAACTAGAGGCATGTTGCACAAATGCAACCCTTTTCATTCAGTGGGACTTACACCCCATGAACAAAGCAGAATTGGAGTATAGCCCATATACCAATTTAAATGGTGTTCTTTAATCAGTTATCTCCTGCCCTTGTACAGTTGTTTCCTCAACATTTAAATTTGACCTTGGTTTTGCTCATGTTGCTCTTGTTGATTTGTACTCAACCTGGCAGTTCAAGATAATTTTAAATACTGTTTTGTTTGACATGTCTCTTCCCGGTATCATTGATGAAAATACAGGAGGCATTTGTGGCAAAGGGAACGAAGGACTAAAGAACTATCTGCAAACTATCCGCACTTACACTGGAATAAATCTCAGGGAACGAATAAACTGCTTAATAAACAGTTATAGAATATAACTGTATACACCCGTGTGGATTGTAGTGTTTACTGCTATCCTAAGAAGCCTTTACTTTATGTGGAATTACTCCCAGGTACACGGTCTCCGCCTCGATTTCTTGCTGCAAGAGTTTCGCAAGACCTGTGTCTCTTTGGCATTTCCAAAGGTGTGAAATAAAAAGTTTTCCCACTTGTTCCGTGGAGTAACGATCTCCAATTTTGCTTTAGATTTCCCGTCTTTCTCAGGTAAATCTATCGGCTGCTTGCTTTTCCACCCCTGGCCATTCAAAGTGATGCTTTCTCCCCAACCTCCCTTCCTGCAGAACTTTGGGGGCCGAGGCCTTTCCATTTAGTCCTCTGGTGAGCTTTTAACCTTTTTTTTTTTTTTTTTAAACTACCCGGAAACAGCGCCAGCAGCGCATTCCCAGAGTACGGGCAACCAGGGCTTGCCAGTCGCTAACCAAGAGCTTCACCGGTTCCCTGTGCGCATGTCTCCCTGTCGCGCGTTCCTAGTTCGCGCCTGCGTAGAGCGCCTGGCTAGCCGTCAGCCTTTCTTTTGGTCAGGCCCATTGCAAGGCAGCTCCACCCCTCTCATTCCCTTTCCCCCCCCCCTCCCCGGCAGCGCGGCGGCGGCTGCTGCTACACCGGGTAGGTTTCCAGTCAGTATGGCCGCTCCTGCTGCTGCTGGGAAGGTAAGAGCGCGCGGGCGAGCTGGCGGGCGGGCGGAGGGCGCCGAGGCTCGCGCGTTCCGCTGTCCTTTTTCGCCCTGCGCGCCTCGAGCGAGCCGAGAAGCCCCGCGAGGGACGGTCGAGCCGGGGCCCGCCTGAGCTCCGAAGGCTCACCGGGTTTGTTTTGATTTTACAGGTCGAGGGAAAGTTTTCGTGGACGGCGGCCGCTTGACACCCCAGCTCGTAAGGCGTCCGGCCTCCAGGCCTATCCCGGGGCGGGAGCGGGACAGAGCTCCGGCAAGGCGAGCCGAAGGCGCCTCAGGAAGGGAGTGAATTTTTTCCCCCCCTTTCGCAGCCACCTGCCCTCCCGACTCTTCGCCGCCCGCGGTTCCGCCGGCCTTCGCCCTCCCAGTTTCCTGAGGAGATTCTGCCGCCGTTTGCCCCGAGACCTGCTCCACAGCGAGAGCCGCCGGATGGCTTTCTGCCCCTTTCCCCGATAAGTTGTCTGCGTTGGTTCAAACCCTCAGCGGAAGGGACCCCAGTAAGAGCCCCGCTTTCATCCGACGTCCGCATCTGGCTGATCAGCCTCCTGTCCGTTTCTGTCCCTCTCTCCCCGCTCCAGAAGACCCGTGTTATTCAGGGGCTGGGATATGTGGCCAGGTGTATTGCGCTAAGATGTATGGGGAAATACTTGCGTTTCCTCAATGATTGCGCCGGGGTTTCCGTTGACTCCTTGAAAATTGGAGCCTGGGCCTATGCTGCCTAGGGAGGGGGAGAAAAGCTGTTTTTTTTTTAAGCAAGGCATCCTCCCTTTCTTGATCCTGCTGATGTGTGAAAGGGACGAACCACAGACTTATCCTTGGATTGTTCTCCAGTCTTAACTCCTGTCTTGTAAACCTCTTCAGTGTCCCCACTGGCTTGAAATTTTTATTGTTTCTCACGGTGAAGGAAAGCTTGGGCAGTGATTACGGAAGAGGATAAGAGTGCCTACATCCCAAACAAGTATTTTTTGTGTGAGTCATTCACTTGGATTTATAACTATCTCCACCTTAATTTGAACAAGTTCTGTTTCTCTTTGGAGTGGTCATATGCTTGTTCGCATCACTGAGGGAGATGGATTAAAGCGGAACTTCTTAAACTTGCTACAAGCCTTTTTTTAAAGAAAACAATGGGGCTTCTCTGTTGGATTATTGCCTGCCTTAGTTCACAGACTGGAGTATGAGATCTTGATAGCAGGTAATGTTTGTCCTGCTTTAATGTGAAGTATAGTGGGGGCTTTGCTTATCAACTGTGGAGGGGGGATTGGATCAAGAAGAGCTTCTCTTCTTTCCTGGTTGGTGTGGCACCACATATCTATCCTCAATGCCTTCAGCCTTGGCTATCTTTACTTGCCGCCCGAACTCTCATCCATTTCAAGAGCGTCATGTCTACCTGGATGAGCCTGTCAAAATTGGACGATCAGTGGCTCGATGTCGACCAGCTCAAAATAATGCCACCTTTGACTGTAAAGTCCTGTCTAGGAATCATGCACTTGTCTGGTTTGACCACAAGACTGGAAAGGTAAGACATTTTAAATTTCTGAAGAAAATTTTATGAACATACTTTCTTTAGTATGAGTTACTTTAGTATTGCTAACTCTTCGAAGACTGAAATGTTGATTTACATGTTTCAAATTTTATAAAATTTTGCCCAAATCATTTATCAATAAGTAGTCCATATTAGTTGGTGAAGTGTTTAAAAATAATTGTTGAATTTATTCTGACAATCTTCTCATTGCATTATTATATACTTTAAACTGAGAAATGGCTTGTATACTGCACATCCATCTCAACCATTGACATTGTCTCCAACACTGTTTTAGTACTATATAATTTGATGTCTGAAGAATATAGGGTATTTTCATGCCTGATCAGAAGTATCATACTCGTTGATTCTCTAATAAATCTTTTCATTTAAAAAGAAATCAATTTTTATTTCCACTATGTTTAGATGTTTTTTTAATTGTAATATGGTTTAAAATTGGATAAATGTTCCAGTTTTTAAAAACTGAATGTTGTAGCTAATGATGCAGCTAGTTTTTTGCTTGTCATTCTGAGGAAAGCAATACTTAAGTATTTTTTTAGTATTATGAAGCTATAATTTAAACCTCCAATTTTACATGGCAAGCAGATGCACATTTTATTGAGGATGCCTTTGAGTAATTGTTATATTCACCCTTCATAAAGTATAACTGATTTCATCTGAGTAATGTATCTTTATTTGGTTTATATGTTTAAATTTAAAGTATATTTAAGCAAGAATGTTCCAGTTTAAAGAATACACAATTTAATTTTAAAATTTAACACAAAAAATTGAAATACCTGTACAGGGTATTGTAGTTTGCATTAGTACCATAATGGAACATGTACAGTGGATTGTATATACATTAAGCTTTTTAAATCAGTGGTACACAAGGTAAGTCATAACTAAGTTCTCAACTGATTGACTTTGGTGTGATCAAACTTATGACTAATATCATCTAAAACAGTCATTTCTTGAAAGGTACACTGAGAAGTCTAGGTTTCTTGTAAAAACTTCTTTGTTGGTAAAGACTATGTTGGATTGTATAGGCATTCTATATTATTTTAGCTTTAGCTTATATTACAAGTTTTTGTGGTATAAAGGCAGATACTCTTTAAATGTTAACCATGCCATAATACCTATCTTTCTCAAAGAGAAACTATATTCAGATGTTGTAATATGTTCAAATCAATACTTTATTTATCCAAGTTGTAATTAAATTCATTAAAGTACCAGTAGTCCTCAATTTTCAACCACAGTTGACCCCAAAATTTCTCTTGCTAAGCAAGACAGTTATTAAGTAAGCTTTGCTCCATTTTAAGACCATTCTTTCCACCGTTAATAACGTGATTGTTAATGGTATCCGGCTTTCCCATTGATTTTGCTTGTCAGAAAGTTGCAAAAGATGATTACATGACCCCGGGACACTGCAACTGTCATAAATACATATCAATTGCCAAGTATCCAAATTTTGATCAAGTGACTTGAGAATGCTGCAATGGTCATAAGTGTAAAAAATAATTGTCACTTTTTTAACAGTGCTGTTGTAACTTTAAACAGTCATTTAGTGATTATAACCAGTCACTAAATGAATGGTTGTAAGTCAAGGATTATCTGTAGTATTTTTAGTGACTATAAAATAAGTTTTTAGTGTTCTGTTGGGTATTACTATGCATTTATTATTTTGAAAACACTTTCACACTTTTGCTTTATTTTAGTGAAAGCTACTAATGAATATATTAGTAAAAATTACCACCTGACACAGTATGGCATGGACATGATAAGGATGTTTATTTTCCTGTACATTATGCAACAGAGAAAAAAAACAGAACAAGCTGAAAGTTGAATAAGTTGTAACATGAATGTCATATGACCTTAATGTAGAGTAACTTGTATTTAAGGTGCAAATTAACATTTCAAAATATAGAATCCAGTCACATTTTAAAAAATATTTTAAAAGTTCCACTTTGAATTACTTTTAATAGTAAAAATTAACATTAAATAAAAAACAAAGTATTAAAATAATACTGTTTAATTTGTCTCTAAAGTCTGTCTTCAGCCTTAAAACCAATCTTTCTAGTTAGACTGAATATGCTGAAATAACTTTTTGCAAATGTGCCTTTATATCTTTGGCATAATTTATTCTATACATTATTTTAAAACTATACTATAGTGTTGCATAGGTGTTCAGCTGAAGTACAATTTCTAATTTCAATATGGTTACTACAATCTTGGAACAAATAAGAGATTGTATATACTCTGCTTTATTTAGTTGTCCCTTTTCATCTCAGACTCAAGTGGATGCACTTACTTGAAGTTATCGTCCTACAGTTATCACAGGTATTTATCTTAGTCAACAGTGGATAGGTGAGCAGTGCTACATGTATCCTCCTTATCTTTGCCCTCTTGAACATAATTCAATATTATGAACTCTTGAAAATAGGAATGGAGAAAAGTAGAGTTACCATAAGCAGTTGTAAAACAGGTGAATTTGGAAATCACGCATATTGTAATGGTTGAAATGAGATTGAGTGCTGTTTAATCTGAATTTAAACATTAGGCCTTCTATGATTTAATGCTTTCATGGTTGGTATCTGCAGGATTGCTGTCCTCCATGATGGCCTTGAAACATAATATGGGCACACTTGTACTCTATTCATCTGGCATAGTCAAATAATGATAAAGAGTATTAGGTGCTACCATAGTTTTAACTAGCAGAATCATCCTTGAGATTTTTGACATTGCACAAGGGTAAAAAGACAGATTTCACATTATTGTTTGGAGTCACTGGCATGTTTTGGCACCTGGCATCCCATTGGCCTCTGTGACTGCTGGCACTAAAATGATTTGTCTAACCTGTATTCTCTATGGTTGGCACACAAGTGATCCTTGCTGTGCTTGTGTTTACATATTTAGATTCTGTCAAAGAATGAAAGCAGTCTGGGTAAATATATTGTACCTTGTACAGTTGTGTTCTGTGATCTATAGTTGCTCATTATCAAGACTCTAATGACCCTGGAATATCATTTGCAAGTTACTAAATAATCTATATATTACATCTGAATACTTGTGCACAGTAAATTAACATCAGACCAGAGTTCAGGCTTTTGCCACATTTATATCAAATCTGATGAATGGTAAATCTGTAACTTAAACATGAGTTGAATATGTCTGATTTAGGAATATTTATGGGAACACCTAACATGTAATGTAGTACAATATCTTAAACATTAAATAAAGTTTCATCAATAAAAAGTCAGAGTAATCATTCTGGGATACAAAGTACAATATTTTAGTCAGATTTAATCTGTGTTTTTAAGTGTTGCAAGGCATTTCTTTTTCCAGATATTGAATGTTCTCAGAAGCAGTGTCTAGTTAGTAATTTACAGAGAAAGTATTAGTTATAAGAGGAGAAAATTCTTCTTTAGCTTTAATGTTAACAGTATTTTATTTTAGAATTTGGAAGAGAAGTGACATCAGCAATTAATAGCTAGGAGGTGTTACTGCCTACTGATCAGGATTTTTCTGCAGAGATACTAATGTAGTCATTGCTGCAGAGCTAATACTGTAATTGTTGGAGATGCTCCAGTATATTCACATAGCTTTAGTTTTCTTGAACCTGAACAATGTAATGAAATTTTATATCTCCCTCAAAAGTTCACCTTTTAGCTTTCTAGTGTTGATTTAAAATTGGCATTAAGCATTTTTAGTTAACATTAATTGAAATGTTGACTTACAGTAATTATTTATGGAAATAATAGAAGGTTATCATTTTTAATTGTTAAAATGCATGTGTTAATTTGCTTATGCATACACAGACAGTGGAGAAGAGGATAATTTCAAATAACCGTCAAGGCTAAAACTCTGTTCTTGTGACAATGGGGGACAGGTAAAACTAACAATATTTAGGCCCAAAACGATAAAAATTACTATGAAAATTTAATTAAAAATAGTTTAAAAGATATTGGTTAATTGTAGCAGATACCCAAACAATTTTATTTCTGTCAAGTTTCATTATTTTCTTCTTCTTATTAATCTATTCTATAGCCTTTTATCTCCTGGCCAATTATAATGCTGTATGTGCAGTGTGTGTGCTCTGGCCTTCCCTAGACATACCAGCTCTGCTGCACCATTTAGTACTAGAAGAAAAACAATCTTATTAATATATATGAAGTTTTCTCTACATATAGTATTATATGGGCTGGCTTGTGCTACTTTATAATAAAATCTGTCAAGAAACTGTTTTAGTTTCAAACTATGATCAAACACAGTAAGTTGAGTTTTACAGTATGGTTTGAGACCATCCAATGAGTTCAGTGCAGAAATAGAATGTAATTGTATATTTCTTCTGTTGTGGAACCAGGAATTGGTTCTTTTAGATAAAAAACATTAAAATTAGCTAAAATTAGCTGTTTAGAATAGAAATGCTTACATTTAAAGAAAGATTTATTTATTCATTATTTTATTTATATACTGCCTTTATTATTTTATAAACAAGGTGATGAACATATCTTATACTCCTTTTTCCTTCTATTATCCCCACAACAATCCTGTGAAATGAGTTGGTCACAGAGAAAGTGAATAGCTCAAAGATAATGTTTTAGGGATGCATAATTTGTTGTTTTTGAGATTGGTCAGTTTTCATATTAATCACAATTACTTTAATAATATGTTTATTTATATACAATTTTCCTACAAATTGTTCAAAGCAGTTTATATAAAGCAATTTAAATATAATACTCTTGTTTCTCTTCATATTATACAATATAGTTTACATACAAAATCTAAATATGCCCTTATCTCATTGTCCATTTAAAACATAATTGTATATAAATCAGAATTACAGAAAGTAATAACTAATAATATGGAATATTATTTATATTCAATATTAGTTATTACTTTCTGTAATTCTCATTTGTACATAACATTATTGCTATTATCAGAATTGATTAGTAATACTAACAGCACCAATAATATTTATCACAAAATATTTCATTCAGCATTTTATATAACCTAACATTAAAATTCTGTGCCCAGTCCAAACAGGAAGTGACAGAAAAATGAAGCTCAGTAACCACACGTACTAATCCAGCCTAGGCTCATGCAACAGGAAGGGATTATTATGGAAGCTGTCAGTACTTATTGTGGTGGAAGCAGTCAAGTTCTAGACAGCATCTCTTAGAGCAACATCCCTGCCAACGTTAGTACAGTAGCTCATCAAGCAACAAAATACATTTGTAATTAAATTGTTGTCAAACATCCCTGCTTATGTCTGTATGGAATATATTGAGGGAACCCAAAATGTTGAGGTCATATTAAATTTAAATGGGAACATTAAATGACAGTAATAATTAACCATAGAAGTTTACTACAAATTTTACTATAAGCATTCACAGGAGGGAAGGAAGATATATTATGCCTGCTCAGTATGATTATATCAGATTTTAGATAATCAGCTTGGGACCTGGGTACTTACGGGACCGCCTATTGCCATCTTCAGCCTCCAGCCGACCAGTGCGTTCCCACAGGGCA